>JBAMJV010005532.1:0-123261 GCA_037951105.1 Echinarachnius parma
ACAAAATAGAAGCATCGCACAAACCCCAGGGGCCAAACTTTGGAGGCGCAAAGGACCTCTTTACCACCGGGTACAGCCCAGGAGACTCATATTGTTGGTTTTGTTACATTCTCCTCTAAATATTCATATGTGCAACAATCAGTACGCTTTTCGATGCACAAAAGACCTCTGAGCTGCCGGTCTAATAGCATCAAGCGGGGCAAATACTGTAGAATAGGCCCAATTGTTACTAAATGACCAAACGCATTCAGTGCATGTTGTCCTTTGTGTCTATAAACCTTCTATAATAAAGAAAAAACCCGAAAACACGCGTCCTGCGTGACCAGGCCCCAAGCAATAATTACACATTCAATTACATTCAATTACATTCAATAACACAAAGTACCCGTAATCACACTTGTGTTAATATAAACCTGCATCTCAAATTGGTCCATTGCATCGACCTTAGCAACAAAAACAAAACTCTGTCAACAAAGAAAAGATTTGGCCCAAGTAGCAATCACAACAGATCCCCAAGTATCCCTACCATTACCCAAATTATCTAGACAAGACAAACCCAGATAACGATGAAAACACCCAGAAGTCCGCTGTGGCCACCACCTGGGTCAAATAAGACCCGCATACTTTGACTTTAAAGCCAACCCATCAGTGACTTCATTCATTAAACCGAAAACACCCTTTTCTTCTCCGCATTATATATAAAGTACTATAACACGTGACTGTCACAAACATCTGTGCTCTGTTTGTCTATCATTTCTATGCAACACCAAATATGTTCATTCCTTATCTAAATTCATACAAATAGAACCTATACTATAGTTTTGTACAAAAAAAAAAAAGAAAATAAGAACATATTCAGAGACCACATGAAAATCAAATCTCCTGTGCATCCCAATTAAAAGGACTGCGTTCCCCATTGTATACTAGAGCCTGCAATACACTCGCCTAACATAGCAACAAGCGGGGCAAATACTGTAGAATAGGCCCAATTGTTACTAAATGACCAAACGCATTCAGTGCAATATTTCCTTTGTGTCTATAAACCTTCTATAATAAAGAGAAAACCCGAAAAAAAAAACGCGTCCTGCGTGACCAGGCCCCAAGCAATAATTACACATTCAATTACATTCAATAACACAAAGTTACCCGTAATCGCACTTGTGTTATAAACCTGCATCTCAAATTGGTCCATTGCATCGACCTTAGCAACAAAAAACAAACTCTATCAACAAAGAAAAGATTTGGCCCAAGTAGCAATCACAACAGATCCCCAAGTATCCCTACCATTACCCAAATTATCACACACGCACACACACACACACACACACACACACACACACACGCACGCATGGCACGTCCGCTATACAATAAAATTGCAATTGTGAACGGAATGAGCAGCTTATATCGTGTGACCTGCGGGGATTCCCCATAAACATGACATGACGTCGTGGGATTCCCCATCGAGCGCAAATCAGTACACGACTAATTATTCGTCGTGCGTTGTATAGTACCAAGCAGGCCGGCCTAGCTCTTAGGATTCACGATACATGGTGCATGTGATGTACATAATTATGTATCTCCTAATCATAATTTGCCAAAGTTAGGCACGTACAGTTTATGTTCACGTCATCAACGAAATTTAACTGATATTGATAAATCTACGTCTGACAGCCAAGACTGCACGGTCATATCGTGGTATGGATTAGCCACCCCGGAAGTTAAGCTGGATACATACTCGCCGACATCAGATTTGCTGCGGGTGCGAACTACCGCCCGCTTCATCATTCGGTCCCGTTTTGTTCAAGGTCAAGGACTCTAACTGAGACCAGAAATCAATCTCTGTTCCAAAGGTTATTCCCGATATGCGGTGAGTAAGTAATAATTAATCTAAAAAGTAAATATAAGACGTGAGTTCAATAGCTTGCATACTAATAATTGTAATATTTTATTCTGAGTAATATGATTTTGTCTGTTTACTCGTAAACTTAATTGTACGATTATCCATGTTCTTCTGCAAAATTAAAAATTCATATAAAAGAGTATACAATTTGCTGCTCATATGTAATAAAGTAATGATGCTAATAGTCAATACAGCGATATCTGCTTTATAAGTGGGGTATTATATAGGCTTTTTTGAGAGCATGGCATTCAACATCAACGTGGCAATTTTGTTGTTAAATCGCCCCCCCCCCCCCCCCCCCCCGTATAAACGTTTGACTTGCATTTAAAGCCAAAAGGCACGTACTTACAAGTCATGTACCGTCGAAGGTAACTGTGATCAGCCCTGTGCGTAGCACAGGGCTGATACGCACGTCGCCTGGATAGGTTACGTCGAAGGGTGCTTTTAATTGTTGTTATTTGGAGCCAACGCCATTGTCTCCGTTTAAAACGAGACATCAATGTTTGTACACACTTTTACCATTCAATATAACTATAATATATTGCACGTTGCTATAGTAACGTGCATTATTATACAAATAGCGCATGGTTTGGAGTTGAATATACCAGAATAGACAACGATACATTTTTAAACGAGAGCGATTATATTGCATCGAGGCCGCAGGCCGAGTGCAATAAGCCAGTTCGTAGTTACAATCTGCGCATGCGCGTATTTACTTCCGGGTATTTTGATATTCCATCGATCGTGAGAATCAAAGGAGCCACACGTGCAATTGAATGCGAATTATTTGTTTACGTTTTTTAAAATCTGGATCAGGATAAAAATAAGCCCATCGTTTTTTGTATTTTACCACATCAAAGGTTAATAGCATAATATGTACTAATTTCATAGAACAAGAACCGGTTTGATAGAATGTGTTGTTTCATGTGTAATGATGATATTTATTGATCAATAATTTCACCGAGCCTTGCTTAGCCTGGCTAGGTTGGGTAGCACGAACTGGGTACGTACACACGTAGGTGTACATAGCATTGTGCGGAGATTATCGTCTTCCGCTTGCTGCACTATCCAACGCAAAAACAGATTTGCCGGCTGATTTCTCTCTCCCTTTATTAGCAAATGCAAACAAAATTTCGTTTATGTGATCCACAATTTATATAAATTGATAATGATTACCGACTTTCTTGTTTTGAAGAACGCAACATGTAGAAAAAAATTATTATATCCCATCTGTTTTCCTTGCCGATGGCGTCCTAAAAAATAGCGTTCAATTATTGAACAGTACAGTGTACGAATGGGCGATGTGCTTATCTCCAATCTTGTAGCATTAGTGCGTGTGAATGATCCACCTGGATCATTCACAAGAAAGTTGATTACAAGAAAGTTGATTTGGAGAAAAATCGACAAAATTCTTGAAGATATTTTACATCAAATGTATTCTTTATGAGTTTATGCAGCTGCTCGTATAATTTCCACTTTGATTTTATGCATCTAATGTTTGTTTTATGCTGTCAAACTAAAATTATCCGGTAAAATGACATGATAGCATACACTTTACTGTACGTTGATAGCCCGTTGATGGAATATCGGACTACGCCCTCTGACGTCACCCAAGCTCCATAGTCTAATTACGAACTGGCTTATATAATCGCACGAGAGAAATTAAAAATGTAGAAGTGTTTATTATGGAATATTTAACGACAGGAATCTGTTATATAAGATGATTATTTTTGAGGAACTGATTTTGTTATCATGTAGATAAACCCAAATTGACCATGCTCAAATTGTGAGTGTTCTCTCGTCGGCCCTGCGTACTTTGTACAAGGGCCAGCGCGTATTAAAAATAATTGCGCGCTCTGCGCATTTTCCCCATTCAAGAACAAGCGCACAAGCGCACATTACGCACTCCAAGGCCATCCCTGCGCAGTTATAGTGCATATGCACTATAACTTTACCATTTACTATACCGGATTAAGCATCAGTAATCAACCAATAGGAATGCTCAATTTCCCTTAACTATGACGTCATCATCTTATATAACAAAATAGGCAATGTGGGAGGGGGGGGGGGGGCACGTCCCCCCAATAATTTGGAAAAAACAAGAAATACATAAGGTGTGCCCCCCAATAAGTTTGCGTGCCCCCCCCCCCCCCCCCCCCCCCACCCAATCAGTCCGACCACGCTACGCCACTGGCCTAACCAACCAATAGGATGGCTCATGACGTCATCATCTTATATTATACAGGAGGGAATATCACAGAATCTTTCTCTCCGAGGGATTTGAAATAATATGCTATTGAGGGAAGGTTATAAGTCCCGAGGACGTACCATAGTCGAGGGACTTATTGTCTTCACGAAATATCATTTTGAATCCTGAGGGAACCTTCAATGATTTTCCCGACAACACAGTTAGCATATGCTATATTATATGACAAAAGTAACACATCTTTACACTTTCAGCCTCTCTGATCTCGATTAGAAAATGTGGCTTTTCGAAGTGATATGTTGACAAGTCATTATGGCGTCATAATAGAATCCCCCTCTCTCTCATTGTGACGTCATAATACAATCGCGCGCCATGTAATATAACACACTTGCCGTGTAATGTTATACGAATAATGAATGTTTATGAGTGGAATGGTACGAATATTTGCATGAGGTGAAAAGATGGAATGTTCCATTCAACGAGGCGAAGCCGAGTTGAATGGAACATTCCATCTTTCACCGAATGAAAATATTCGTACCATTCCACGAATGGAAAAAACATTCTTTATTTGTTTTATATGACACCTACTTCATTTGCTTCTTCGTGTTATAAGAATCCGCACTGTCGATTAAATCGTCCAAATCGGCATCCGTCAGCAAAATAATTCCCGGTTCTGCAGCCATGTTGTGTAAAAAGCATAGAATTATGAATAAACAAACCAACCCGTTTATAACTAGAAGGCTCACTTAACGCGCGCAAGGTCACGTGTCCAATAGACTTTGTACATGGGCAAGATGGCGGAGTAACACGATTTTTGAAGCACAAAAGGAATACCACTAGACGTAATCGCGTAGTGACCTAGAAAGACTTGACCAATCATCATGCTATGAAGTGCGCGTAGACTATTGCGCCTTTTTTCCTGCGCACTGTCCTAGATTGTATCACGCTTGAGAACAATGGGATCTATGGTGACGTATGCATATGAACTTTTTTTTATTGACCTCGATCTGGTGACGACGCGTATGAACTGCTCTGTGATTGGTTTATGTAATTCCAAGTATCCCATAATGCAACCTGCAGTGGTATTCCTTTCGATGACCAAAAATCGCGGCACTCTGGCAGAGTGACACCCCCCTGGTAAAAAGTACAGCTGCCTTGCATGGAGTGCGTAATGTTTATTAATGCGCTTGTTCATGAATGGAAAATCTGCGCAAAGCGCGCGGTTAGTTTTAACGCGCGCTGGCGCTTGCACAACAACAACATAAAAAAGTACCATTCAACGTTGAATGGTACTAAAAAAAAGTTCTACTCAACGTCAAATCGTTGAATTGTACATTTCCACGATTGTCATGTGACCTGAATTCAACCAATCACATTGCGAGAACATTCCATGGTGTCATATTGTGGGAATGCGGACTAGTTTATATCGTATGTAAATCGCGGACTTGTCCAATTATGCAAGTTAGTTAATGTCACATTCCGCACCGAGTCCAATTATGCAAATTAGTTTACAATACATGTTATATTTAGATTCGCGGACGGATAATGAGTGTGTTAGCCGCCGCCCACGCTTATGTTATAGTGCAGGTGTTAGTATAGGGAAACATCGGAGAAGCACATTTGACATGGTCAAGTTTGGGTGTATTCTGTCACTGTTCCTGTGTTCAGACTTCCGAGGTTTCCGGGCCTGCTGTTTTGCCTTTGCCAGGGCGTGGCTTTGCAGCTAGTTTACCGTGCCTGCATGCTGAGCAGATAGATGGCTGCTTGAGGGGCTGCTGGAGCCGTAGTTGTGTGCAGTCTGTGGGTCTGCATAGACCTTGGGGTTTTTTGTCTTCTGCGAGAATCTCGACATTATGAGAGATACCGTGGCTGATGAATAAATAACCAGAGCAACCTAACAAACTTGTTACTGTGTGTCCTTCGGCCTCATCTAACGTACCACGACAAATTGGCGACGAGGATGGGATGACCGCAGATGAGGAGAGAAACCCCCTGGTCTTCACGAGGCAACCCACCGACGGCGCTGAGCTGGGACTGGACGGGATGTTCTGCAGTGAACGACGGCGCAAAGAGGATGAGTCTTCGGAATTCATGCTGATGCGATGACAGAACTTTGAAGCAGACAGCTCGGATAGATCGTCCTTGCTAGAAACCGAGTTATGTAGATGACAGCTCGGATAGATATCCGTGCTGGTGGCCGAGCTCTTTGATGACAGCTCGGATAGGTGACCTGAGTGCGATGACGGCTCGGATAGATAATCCGTGCTGGTGACCGAGCTTTAATGAAGACAGCTCGGAAAGATGGCCTGCAATGACGACCAAGGTAGCGACTGTTGGAAGAAGGCGTTGACCCGACATATGGGGCATGAACATTAACAGACTTGTCCCACATATTGTGGTGTAGTGTAGTGTTTTGGTATCGCTTATGAAATGTTTGACTTTGTGAAGTAATTTAGAGTATTGCGCTTTGTTTACCTTGTTTGCAGGTATTTTTTAGTTTTCTCGAGGTAGAGGCCTGCTTGGCGTGATGCAGAGCCATGAGAGATGGATCTACAGAGAGTGTTTGCCTCCTTGTTGGCTCTAGGGCAATCGGTGGATTTTGCGGATCTCCTTCTAGGCAGATTGGAGATTGAGAAGTTTAGTGGGGACTGTAGGGATGGCACTAAAACGCCTTTCTCTAACTGGGTTGAGGAGTTCAATCTCCTGGTAGGGCCATTCCAACTCAGCGACAAGGGGAAGGCGAAGGTTCTGGTTGACAACCTCACTGGGCCAGCAAGAGAGGAGGTTGAGTACTGCTTGACTGAGGAGCAGAGGGGCAGCTTCAAGGAGATTGTTAAGGCTCTCAGGCGGTGTTTTAGCTGTGAGACATGTCAGTATTTGCGGGTTTTGTTCCATTCTCGTGTTCAGGGTGAGGATGAGGATTTGGCAGGGTTTAGTAGGGCTCTCATGCGTCTGTATGATAAGGTTGTGGATGCTGCAGGCGATGAGGTGGAAGCTGCGGCTTTGAGGCAGCTGAGGGATGGAGCCCTGGCCAATCAGTTTGTTGAGGGAACACGAGATGTGGGTGAACGTGTGGTTGTGAGGCGGCTTTACCTCCAGCATCAGGGTGAGTGTTTTGAGGTGTTCAAAGAAGCAGTGTTGCGGGTACTTCTCCATGGTGGTCCTTTGATTGAGGGAGATGTGCTGACAGGTTCAGGAACACATGTGTCTAGTGGAACGGTGGTTCAGCAGGACGATGTAGATGTAGAGGTCAATGATGTACAGATCGATGACATAGATGTAGAGGTCAATGATATACAGTTAGATGTTGTACATACAGAGGATTTAGAGTTAGATATTGATTGTCATGTAGATGTACATGTAGATGAGGTACATGTCGGTGTCAATGATGTAGACGTCGATGATGTAGGTGTACATGTAGATGTTATAGATGTCGACGATCTAGATGTAGACGTATACTGTGATGTTGACCCTAGGGATGATATAGATGATAGGTCGGTTAGGGAGGAGGAAATTGGGGAGTTCCCATTTCCAGGAGTTAGAGAGGGCTCCGAACTGTCGACACTCGAGTATCGTAGGGTTAAGGACCATGTGGGGATAGAGAGGGTAGACGAAGAGTTGTGGAGTTATCCGAGGGAGGTAGGATACATGCCTAGCTTTACATTTGCTTTTGAGGTGTGTGCTGCTCGTGATGCAGTATGGAGTGACATCGGGCGTGTCCGGGAAGTTGTGTGGGGGCCCTGGGAGTCTCAGTGGAAGCCAAATTATAGATGTTTTGGGTCAGATATACCGGTTGGTGGATGATGTAAATTTGTATGTCTATACAAATAAGGCTGTTTAGCCGAGGATGGATTTTTTGCACTTTTATGCATGTTGCATTTTATGCAGTGAGGGAGGTTTTTTGCATTTTTATGCATGTTGCATTTTATGCAGTGAGGGAGGTTTTTTGCATTTGTATGCATGTTGCATTTTATGCAGTGAGGGAGGTTTTTTGCATGTCTGCATTTGATGCGCTTTATGCAGCTAGGGAGGTTTTTTTTGCATTTGTTTTGTGTATCCAGCATAGAATAAGCGGGGAAGATTTTATGCATTAAGGAAGATTTTATGCATGGTTTAGGAGTATTCAGCAAGAAATAAGCGGGGAAGATTTACTGCTTTTTCTTGGAGTATAGAGTGCATTATGGGAAGGAAACTGCATATTCATGGTTTTCTTTATTTTTGGTTGGAAAAAAGAAAGAAAAGAGGGAAGAGAATAGGCTACAAAGTGATTTGGGTTTAGATCGAGTATAAAAGGTTTCAGTTTTTGATAAGGCAAGCTAGTTGGTGCTAGATTAAAGTTTTATATGTAAATAGTTTGGATTTGCTTGTCGTTATACAGGAAACAGGGTTTATACTTTGATTATTGGAGTCAGATTTGTAGGTAGTCATCTCATTTGATGGTATTCATAGGAGATGTGTGCATTTAGCAGTACACATTGGTAGAAGGTGATGTTTTTGTTGATGTTTTTGTCGATGTAGTTTTTTGGAAAAAGAAATAGTGTATAGGCTATAGGATTCTTTTTGTGTTATGAAATGGACTTTTGTATTACTGCAGAATGAAGTGTGTGGTCCAGAAGATTTGTTGTATTACTGTAAGATGGACAGGGTGTGTTCTAGAGGTTTTTTTTTTTTTGAAAATTTGAAGTGTTGTGGAATTAGTAACCTTTTAGAGGGGTTGTGATATGTTCCATAGTTAGATTTTAGAGCTTTCGGGACGAAAGCTATTTTAAGCGGGGAATATGTGGGAATGCGGACTAGTTTATATCGTATGTAAATCGCGGACTTGTCCAATTATGCAAGTTAGTTAATGTCACATTCCGCACCGAGTCCAATTATGCAAATTAGTTTACAATACATGTTATATTTAGATTCGCGGACGGATAATGAGTGTGTTAGCCGCCGCCCACGCTTATGTTATAGTGCAGGTGTTAGTATAGGGAAACATCGGAGAAGCACATTTGACATGGTCAAGTTTGGGTGTATTCTGTCACTGTTCCTGTGTTCAGACTTCCGAGGTTTCCGGGCCTGCTGTTTTGCCTTTGCCAGGGCGTGGCTTTGCAGCTAGTTTACCGTGCCTGCATGCTGAGCAGATAGATGGCTGCTTGAGGGGCTGCTGGAGCCGTAGTTGTGTGCAGTCTGTGGGTCTGCATAGACCTTGGGGTTTTTTGTCTTCTGCGAGAATCTCGACATTATGAGAGATACCGTGGCTGATGAATAAATAACCAGAGCAACCTAACAAACTTGTTACTGTGTGTCCTTCGGCCTCATCTAACGTACCACGACAATATAAAACAACATATTATGGCATTCACGTGACTGTGTTGAGCTAATCAATGACTCGTATTTTATCAAGTCATATAAGATATATTTTTAATTTATGACCCAATAGATATAATTGATGATAGTATATCCGATAATAAGCAAATAATTACCGTTGGTGAAGGTGATGGGACAATCTATCACTTCCAAGGCGATCTGGATGTAGCTATCTTTCCGAAGCGAAGCTGAGGAAAGATAGCGTATACATTCAGATCGCCGAGGAAGTGATAGATTGCCATCGCCTGAAACCAAAAGGTGATTATTTGCTTTATATTCCACATCAAACCGTAGATCTAGTCTATAAGCAGGCCTAGTCTAACGCAAGTCTTAATTACAGCTGTTACTACTACAGTACTAGGTTTGATCTACTTACCAACATCAATGTTATTCCAATTTCCAATGTGTATGTTGTTTACAGCATTCGCAATAATCTTGGAACACTTTACTTTCACTCTCAAGCAAAAAAAGTTCCATTTCAGCTCCGTTAGAACTCAAATCTTACGTCGAACAACAGAACAAGCAATTAAACAATAACAACGCAGCAAACCTAACCGTGTACTGTACGATACGTATGCATACACAGTGCATGCATAGCGTATGAGCTTGAAACAGTGTGCTACGTACGTGTAACATGCACAACGAATACAATTAAATTTGTAATTCGCGCGCATAGAGAACCCCGCCACATCATTTGGGTACGGAATTTGACTAGCCACACACGAGCTCCACAGTCAAGTCAATGCAACCGCAGTGAAAGTGCGTTGCACTCACTAGATAGTACTTTTTATCTAGTGAGTGCAACACACTTTCACCAAAGATATCTACAGAGTGTAACGAAGTTTTCTTCTCCCATCAATGATGGGCGAAACTATGCTTCATCACGTGATTAACTTTTGACCAATCGTAGAGCAAGATTCTTAGTATGTGGAATATAATCCGTATTATGCATACAGGCAGGCTGCTTCGTGTTTGCTGAATATACTGTTTAGATGAATTGACTCATTATAGTTTATAAGCACTTTATTATGTATTAATTTTCTGTCATGTTCTATCATTTCATCATTAATGTCCTTGTAGATGTTGTAATGGCTGATTCACAACACATCTCAGAAGCTGAGTTATTCTCTTTAAGCCAAGAAATCCTGCAGCGAAACCGTGATCATTATTGGACATTTGGCTTAGCCTTGGGTCATACTTTTAAAGAACTAGATGAACAACTTAACACATGCAAGGATGACAGAATCCGAGCCCTAATGAAAGGTAACTACTCTCAAACACATTTTCCCTAATGGAAATGCTAAACTCCTTTAATTTAGTTTCACAATTTGTAACAATGGTTAACAAATCAGTAAAAAAATCGGCTAAAATCACCAAAAACAAATTTAAGTAATGTCATAATTTTCCACCACTACGCAAATAATTCGATTAGTTATATCTCTAAAAGTATATTAGTTATGTGTTTGTCTACGCGGTAACAATATATATTGAAGGTACTTAAAGGGATAGTTGAGTTTTGGTATAGAGGGCGCTACACAAAATAATTTTTTGTGAGATAATGTAAAACTGAGTGTCAAATTCAAAAGAGCATACAATTATAATGACAGAATAAACTTTATTTGATAAAAATCGGTTCAGAAATGCCTGAAATATCCATAATTATAACCATTTGTAATAATTGTGGGGCCCCACAATTATTTGATAATTTTGAACCAGCCGTTAACAACATTTTAAAAATGCTTCCTCTTTTCAAAAATTTACGAAAGAGGCTTTTAAATAGTTGTTGATTATCTCTCTATCTATAGCTATTTCAACAAAACATCACATGCACAGTCCTTGATTTGAAATGGTTTAAACCGATGAGTGTTAAGAGAGCGCCCTCTTGAGTTTGAACGGCTCCTTTTTAATGATAACAAGCTTTTTACTTAGTCATTTGTAATTTTGTTTCAAGCAGGGTGTAGTTATAACTATTAGTTTGTAATGTTATGGTGCAGGTTTTGGTTACTAAAATTCAGTTTGACCAAAACTGTACTCTCTTTACCAGAACTCAACTATCCCTTTATGCTATTTACCTATTTTTTCATGATTTTGATGATTTTAAAGTCCTCACCGAATGGCGGGAGAAGACGGGACCTGCCGCCAGAAGTAGACTACGCGATATTTTGCTTAAAGTGGGGCTTACAGATGCCATCAACACACTTGAAGGTATAAATCAACTTTTAATCTCCATTATATGTTCACATAGATTAAATGCTTAATTTAATTTTGGGCCTACATTTTTATTGTTAGACGTCTGACTGTATAGTTATAAATTATAAACATTTCCCTCGGGATATTTCCTGCTATGTGAGGGTAAAAAAAACACCTTCGAATTTAGCTGTTTAGAAATGTGACGATTATTAAATGCACATTGCAAGTACCCTGCTTGAACCCTGAATTGAATCGGTCAAGGGATACCCACATTGGAAATCTCGATGAGGGTCTAGGGGCGGAGCCCCCGGAAGCTTTTGGAATTTCGATATCCAGAACCAAAGATGGTCTCCATATGTAAATAGAAACAAATAGTTAGTTATGTAGTAAGCTCAATTCTAGTGGGCATCATTAGCGAAAATTCCTAAATAAAACTATTAAATGTGTACAGGGGAACGAGTCAAGTATCCTTAACGAGGGTCCAGGAGGCGCAGCCCCCGGAAGATTTTGGATTTGGGCAGTTTAGCACTCTCAAGATGTGGTTTATTTAATGCTATTTCCCCCCCCCCCCCACCTCATTTTTTTTTTTTTTTTTTTTTTTTGTGGGGGGGGGGGGGGGGGGGTTATCCCCCCCATCCCCATCCCCCCCTCCCCCGAGATCGACGCCCATGGGCGAGGGGAATGATTCATCCAACCCTCCATCAAGCATCGGAACGTACATCAGTCTATATATTTAAATTGCTTCTTTGCTAAGGATCAAATAATAATAACATAAAATGTGTAATTCGATGACTAATCCATAACTTTCCTAATGTCCACTGAATTCAGTTACCAAGGACCTCCATTTGGCAGAGGAGAATGCTTTGTCTGACACGTCATCAAGGTCATTTACCTTATCCAAGGAGAGCAAATTTGAGAAGGACAGCATGCTTCCTTCTTCAGAGAGCGGGTCCAGAACAGTTTGTACGCTCATGGACATTTACTACTATATTAACAAGTTTGATTTCTTACCACTATTAAACTACAATGAACCCAACATCAAACATATACATTTTAAACATTCACAATTTTTAAAATCTAGTTTTGGGGAAACAAATTGTTTTCCATATTTTGTACACAAACCAGGAACAATTCATCACTTACCGGGCTCACATGCAATGATTATTACGTTTTTAAATGAGAATTCCAATATATCCAATACACTGGGCCGTATGCATAAAAACAAGCAATTGCTTGTGCTAGCCTTTTGCTTGAATCGGTATGCATAAAAACAAGCAATTGCTTGCAAGCAAAAGCATTTGCTTACAAGCACAAGCAATTGCTTACTGCTCGTAAGCAATTGCTTACCAAACAAGCAATTGCTTAAAACCGTATGCATAAAACGAACCTTTTACTTGTCTTGATAAGCAATTGCTTGCGTTTTTTCAAGCACATCCAGACCAGCTTGAGCTCTTGCTTACTCAGGGCATTCGCGTTTAAGGATCAAATTTTCGTACCGTTTCAGGATGATTTCAAGCTCCATATTCCAGAGGTTATGTTGTGATCAAATTCCTGTTATTTTAGACTTTTTACGGCAATTTTTGTCCATCGATCTGCACAGAAAGCCCCCTGATGCTCCGCGCTGTTTCCCCCCTATTTGCGTAATAAAAAATACTGCTGCCAGGTCGGGCACGAAGCGTTGTTGCCCTGCAGTGCGATGTTCGCACAACCGTAACGATCCTTTGTCCAACACGTAAGCAATTGCTTAAGCAGTGCAAGCAAAAGGTTTCATCACAAGCAAAGGCTTGTGCATACGAATTTAAGCAATTGCTTGAACTTGATCTTTTGCTTGACAAGCTCTTGCTTGTGCTTAAAGCATTTGCTTATAAGCAATTGCTTGTTTTTATGCATACGGCCCATTATCATAATAATAAAGTAAGTGTTACAGTGTCCTAGTATTGCATTTTCCATAACAGTTTTATATGGGACTTTAATTATTTCAATTATGAAGCTGCTAG
This sequence comes from Echinarachnius parma, assembly GCA_037951105.1. Taxonomy (NCBI): domain Eukaryota; kingdom Metazoa; phylum Echinodermata; class Echinoidea; order Clypeasteroida; family Echinarachniidae; genus Echinarachnius; species Echinarachnius parma. Next base: position 13,649 of record JBAMJV010005532.1, read on the forward strand.
CACCAATTCATCGACTGGAATGACGGCCAACATGGATCGTCTTCAAATGATTCAAACACCACGTAAATACACAATTTATCATTGTGCATCACTTCGTGTGATCCCACGCACTTTCTTTACCAAATCCGATTTAATTATCCTTGGGTTAGTGCATCTGATTATTCGAGCATTGCAAAGGGTTACATGGGAACGTCCCCCATTTAAGGGTCTGTGTGGCTCGATGGTTGAGCACCGGTCTAGCAATCCTGGGGTCTCACGTCCTGGGATGGGGAGGAGGAGGGGGGAGAAGGAGGGGGGGAAAGGGGGTCACTCCCAACATGACTGGCTACACACCCGCGTCTAAAAAAGCGTCAAAGGGGTATCATTTTCAGCTATACGGCGTCGTCGACGTTTTCCTTTAAAAAGGGGTGGATTTCAGCTCTCATTAAACAAAAAACCCACAAAAAAGGGTACTTTTTCAGGTGCACAAGTTTTCGACGTTATGGTCCATTTCAGAGGTTGATAGAAACGGGTGTGTAGCACTTAAGCATGAGAGTGACCCCCCCCCCCCTTATGGAACAATCATAGTGTTACCACACGGTTACCACACGGTTACCACACTATGTTCACATAGTCAATTCTGTGTAATGTATGTGGAAATGGTGTGTTCACAGTGTTATCACAGTGTTGAGTTTCATAACATGTGGTTTACCACACAATAATCACATAGTCTAACACAGTGTCCACAACTTAACACATATTTACCACATTGTGTCATCTAGTCCACTATGTGTATACCATGTGATCATAGTGTTGCCAGTGTGATTCAATGAATTTCTGTGTAACACAGTGTGTTCACAGTGTTGGGTCTTATACACCATGGATTACCACACAATACTCACATAGTCCAACACAGTGTCCACAACTTAACACATATTTACCACAGTGTGTCATCTAGTCCACTATGTGTATATCATGTGATCATAGTGTTGCCACAGTGTGATTCAATGAATTTCTGTGTAACACAGTGTGTTCACAGTGTTGGGTCTCTTACACCATGGATTACCACACGATACTCACATAGTTCAACACAGTGTCCACATTTTGTTTGGGTGTCAAATTTTCAGTGTTCAAATAAAGGGATAGTTGAGTTTTGATAAAGACAGTACAGTTTTGGTCAAACTAAATTTTAGTTACCAAAACTAATCTGTCAATTGTTACTTTGTATTGCCCACATGTCCAGATGGCGCAAGTGGTCGTGAGAAGGCAGCATTATGGTTGCAGGAACATGAAAACGAATATCATAATGATGAAATGGGGGCAATGCCTGGTGGAGATCGTTATTCAGGTAACAATTATGAGATGCACATAATCAGTGGCGTATAGCTACGGGGGACACGAGGGCACGTAGTCCCCCCCCCCCCCCCCCCCCCTCCCCCAACAAAAACAAATATAAAAAAATAAATAATATTTTTTTAATTTTTTAATTTTTTTAAAATTAATTAATAAATAAACACAAAAATGTATAATAATAATTAATAGATAATAATGAATAAATAAATTAAACATAAATAAATTTTAAAAAATGAACAAATGCATGACAATTAATTCGTTGCATTGCCTACATGTCCAGGTGGCGCAAAGGCAGCAGCATGGGTGCAACAAGAACATCAAAACAGATATCCTAATGACGATGAAATGAGGGCAATGCCTGGTGGAGATCGTTATTCAGGTAACATGATATATGCACACTTAGTGGCGTTTAGTTTATGAGGGGCACGGGGGCAGGGGGGCACGTCCCCGAACAATAATATCCCAAAACAACAGAAAACATTGGGGCTAAATTTATGACTGAACAACATACAAAAATAATTAAGGTCCGACCACGCTACACCATTGTGCACAATAACGATGGACATTGTTGCTTTCCACAATTTCACCTTGCTCTGTATTTAAAGGGATCTAGTAACTTTGTTGACATGTGCAAAAAGTGATGAATGGTTGATGCAATGTATATTGTTGTTATCTCATATGTCCACAGGGTATTGTGTGAAAATTTCAAGTCAAATGGACATTGTATGGCCAAGTAATGAGCGAAAATGCAAAGTGATATTCAGTAACTCACTGCACTCACTTTGTACACGGAAGAAAAACTCGCCCGGAGTTTTTCTTATCTGAATACTTCAATCATACATATCTTTGTAACGAAAGGGAAATTTGAAAAACCGAAACCTGTCCCATGATTTTATTGTTAATACGAATACAACAAGGTATAAGGGAACCGCTAGAATTAAAATTTTATTTTGAGGATTTGGACAATGTTACTAAGTCCCTTTAAGTGCACATTATTTCAAAATTTAGTATATATCATAGCATTATGCACTTCCGACGACGAATAGTCAACCTATTCGAAACGTCGAGCCCCTCCTACCATCCACACTGGGATCCACCCTCTCCTCACAATACCAACAGTTCTTTCCAGGACTATCTCAACAGTCCTTTCTAGGACTACCAGCAGTCCTTTCTAGGACTACCAACAGTCCTTGTTAGGACTATTCTAGAAAGAACACCAACAGTCCTTTTCAGGACTATACCAACAGTCCTTTATAGGACTACCAACAGTCCTTTCTAGGACTACCACAGTCCTTTTTAGGACTATCCTAGGAAGAATAACAAATCAGTCCTTTTTAGGACTCACCAATCCTTCCCTCTTACATGGTGCAACCGCAAACCACACGTATTATTATGCATTCTAAAGAAAACAAATGATATAGCATTTGTTCAAATCAATCAAAACAGTTAATAAATTTAACTTGAGTTTCCAAGAGTGCACCTATTAAAAAAGTATGAACTACATTTGTATCATGTTTTGTTAATCATTGTATCTGTTTATTAATCATCTCGAGTGCTGAAAGGCTCATCGATATCAAACTCGTCAATTTCATTGAATCTGTTCCAATACATCCAAATTTATTTCATTTCCAGGCATATCTATCCCATCCACTCAACTTCTTCTCTTACGCGACTACCAAAGAGAGCTTGCACAGCCAGCCCTTGATGGGCATAACACGATAGTAGTCGCCCCCACTGGGTCCGGCAAAACGTTTGTTGCTGTTGAGGTTGCTAAGCACGTCCTAGACAAATGGGACCGTCGAAGGAAAGTCATATTTGTTGTCAATCAGGTATTTATTTTGTTTGTATTTTGAATTTGCCTATAACCTTTATGTATGACGATGATAGAGACATATTTAAGTATGAATTGGCGTAACATTTATTATCGTCTTCATTATCACCTACAATGTCAAGTTCAAGGTTATTTTCTTTACCAAAGAGTGCTCTTTATTTTCTTTGCCACATAGTGGCCCTTGTTGTCTTGCAGTAACTCCTGTGGTCTTAAACATCATTTATGTAATGGTATTTATTGATTGTTAGTGACTGTTGGAAACACATTTTTAGCAGACTCTAATATATGACCCTTGTATCATACATACATTATGTGTATTGGACTCTTGTTGTTGAATATTACTGCATAATTATCTTGATTCTTATATAAGACTCCTATATCAAACACTTATATCTGATAATTATATTTGATTTTTAAACAGTTGTTTTAAATGTCAGACTCTAATATGAGAAGCTTATATCTGTCTCTCTTATCAGAAACTGTTGTCAGAAGGTTTTATCTGATTCATATACAAAACCTTTTTATCAGTATCTTTTTTTCTCATACGTAGGCCTACGTATGAGACTTATAGTAATGGTAATATTATAGATTTATATAGCTCCTAATATGATACAATATCATATCTAAGACTCTGACAGTATAGTGTATTATATCAAACTAGTATATGTGAATCTTAGATATGATACCAAAGTTGTACATCAGGCTCTTATAATTATCTGGTTCTCATTATATCTCTACAGAAAAAAAAAAACATTTTGAATATGCAATTATAATCGTCTAAACTTCTTCTATGTATTACTAGTTCAAATGTGTATATATTTATATAAAACAAACGTTAAATAAATGTTCTATTAAATTCGACTACACCGATGCAGAAAAAATGTCTTCAACTGTCTCTCGCTCTCTCTCCCACTTCATACATATATAGGTTCCACTTGTCGACCAACAAAGCACCGTGTTCAAGATGTACATCGAGCGAGTCGACAAGATTTGCGGTGATCACGGACAGAGTGGTCAACGACCACGGCCTCCGCTCAACGTCCTCCTGGCAAACAACGAGGTCGTGGTACTCACGGCGCAGATATTGGTGGACGCGCTACAAGGCAAGCACGTCTCTCTGAAAGACATTGGACTCATCATCTTTGACGAATGTCACGAAACCAAGGTAATACATTTATCATCTAAAAAAACTGACTCAACATTTATTTACATGTTCTCATGTTCTTTTTATAAATATTTGGAATACTATGTCTACTATACGGTATGTGGAAACAACGATGGCGTGATGAGTAATGACACATAATTATATTGATGGAAGCACATCGCTTATCTCGACTTATTTTCAATGATTTTGTTTTAACGGAAACAAATAATATCATATAAAATGATAAGCTTCTTATACCAAAACTTAACTGGTGCTATAAAGTGGATGTAAAATAAAAGCAGTTGAAGTTGGATAATCTTTTTATGGTCAATTGGACTAATAAAGTTAGTGAAAATTACCCTTAATCTACTGTAATACACTGACGGTTAAAGGGGTATTACAGTTTTGGTAAGACTGAACTTTAGTAACCAGAACCTGCACAGTAACATTACAAACTAATAGTTATAACTCCACCATGCTCGAAAGGTATACAAAATTACAAACGACTAAGTAAAAAGCCTGTTATCATTCAAAAGGTGCCATTAAAACACAAGAGGGCGCTCTCTAAAAAGGCATGGTTTCAATCATTTTTCATACAAAATTATGCATGTGATGTTTTGTTGAAATAATGATTAAATAGAGAGATCATCAACAACTATTTAAAAACCGCTTTTGAAAATTTGTGAAAAAGTGTAAGCATTTTTTAAAATTTTTTTAATCGAATAAATTTGGGGCCCAAATTTATTACGATCGGATATATTTATTGATATTTCAGCCATTTCTGTACCGATTTTGACAAAATAAAGTTTATTTTGCCATTAAAATTGCATGTTCTTTCAAATTCGACACTCAGTTTTTCATTACCTCACAACAAAAATTGTGTTGTGCAGCGCCCTCTCTACCAAAACTGAACTACCCTGTAACTTCTATGTATATTATAAAATCAATTATTACACTTTACAGAAAGGGAACCAGTTAAACATGATAATGGAACTCTATCATCAATACAAGCTTGATGGTGATGACCATAACGAAATACGCCTGCTACCTCAGGTAAAGATAGTGTTGTCATTTCTGAATAAAATTATTTTACTATTTCCTTATAAATAATTGATGATGTTTAATGATGAAGTGATATATTGAAAAATGTATTTGTAATTATGAGTTTTGAATCTTACAATAAACACATGGTCAAAAACATGCTTCTTTATAACATAGTAGAAATGTTCGATTTCTAGTATTACTTTTTTAATGATATTCTTACTTATTATTCATATTTGTATCAAAGGAGCTTTATTCGTTATATTTCTGATGAAGTAACAATGCTTATAATTATTATTCGTGTAAACTTGGGGTGGATGATTAATTGCCTAGGTTAAATTGCAATTTCTTTGATATTACTGAACATTCATGAAATTTGTGAATTTGTCCACTATGTCCATGATTAAGGGTCGCATAAATGCAAGTTATGACAATTACAATACTTGAGCAATATTCATTAACAGATTCTTGGTATGACGGCCTCCCTAGGCGTCGGTGACGCTCATGATGTGGAGTCTGCCAAAAAGTACATGATCAGGATTTGCGCAAATCTTGACGTCATGAGAATAGTGACGGTCAGAGAGCACACGAAGTCTCTTGCGGAGGTAGAAAATAAGCCGACCGAAGGTATATAACCAATGGCCTGTATTGGGTAATAATCTCTTGATTACTGTAACAGTCTCTACATCAACCTTCCTCAATCCCACATTGCTCCCCTCCAACGAATACAGAACTCAGCAGCCCGTTTAGTTTCCCGCACAAAGAAATCAGATCACATAACTCACGTTCTGCGCTCCTTACACTGGCTCCCTGTATCTCAAAGGATCCAATTTAAAGTTCTTACTCTTGCATACAAAGTTAAACATGGCCTAGCCCCTAAATGTATCTCAGAATTAATTATTCCCAAAATGCAACCCTCTCGTGTTCTCCTATCATCATCTACTGCCAACCTAGAATTCAATACTGGTCCTATCCCCCGCACTCGCTACGGAAAACGCGCCTTCTCAATTGCCACACCCACTCTCTGGAACAACCTTCCTGTCCACATCCGTGCCTGCACCACACTGGACTCATTTAAAGGGGTAGTACAGTTTTGGTAAGGCTGAACTTTAGAAACCAAACCTGGACAGTAACATTATAAACTAATAGTTATCAACTCCACCATGCTCGAAAGGTATACAAAATTACAAACGACTAAGTAAAAAGCCTGTTATCATTTAAAAAGAGCCATTAAAACACAAGAGGGCGCTCTCTAAAAAGGCATTGGTTTCAACCATTTTTTATACAAAATTATGCATGTGATGTTTTATTTAAATAATGATTAAATAGAGAGATCATCAACAATTATTTAAAAAACGCTTTTGAAAATTTTTGAAAAAGTGTGAGCATTTTTTAAATTTTTTTTAAAAATCATCTAATTATTTGGGCCCCAAATAATTATAAGATCAGATATATTTATTGATATTTCAGCCGTTTCTGGACCATTAAAATTGTATGTTCTTTCAAATTCGACACTCAGTTTTTCATTACCTCACAACAAAATTGTGATGTGCAGCGCCCTCTCTACCAAAACTCAATTACCCCTTTAAGACTGAACTCAAAACCCACTTATTTAGATCAATCTAAGCAGTATAAGTTATATCGTCTCACTTATACATTACATGATTATATTGTACAATCTCTTATTTAAATGTCATTATATTGTGTAATTCTATTATTATGTAACGGCGCTTGGAAACTCTTTATAAGTGCAAGCTATTATTATGTATTATCCTTTTCTTAATGAATTGCCTATTTCGTACAATATGCTTAGTGTATACAACTTTTTTGTCATAATAATAATAACGGTTATGTATATAGCTCTATTCCCGTGGGGATCATAGCGCTTTATCCACAATTATTATTACCCCGGTCAACGGATACACACTGGATTCGTTCCTGCACATTAAGTGCACCTTTTCCACTCCCTGGGGAGTATTCCAGCCAGTCGCCTGTCAGGCGCACATAGTGCTAAGGAAACACGTTCCAATCCTTCCAATACACCTGGCTCATATCCCTCGCCAGTTATCTATTATTCATTCGTGGAGTAAAAAGTCAGGATTTCATAACCAGTTTCATGTCATAGTTCAATAACGATTCAAAGTATAAGTACATACATTATATATTTAATTATAGTTTGAACCCCAAATTATGCTTCATTGAGTGAGGATTCCCCTTCCAATTACAGATACTCACATTGTTCCAGATCGAGTGAATGATGCTTTCAAGGAGGCGATCCAGGATATCATGTTTAACATCTTTGCCTGGATGTTTGAACACTCAGGTGAGGGTAATGTTGAGAACATGATAACTTTGCTGGCCAGTAGCCAGGATTTTTCAAGGGGGGGGGGGGGGGGGGGTGCGTCGCAAAACAAATTTGGAGGTCGAGACCACTGGTTAAGCTGTGTAATCGGGGGGAGGGACCGAGACCAGTGGTTTAGATGGTCGATACTGATTAAAAGTCGACCCGAGACCGGAAAAAATGGACCCGAGACCGGTAAAAAGTGGACCTTTCTGATTTTTTTTTTTTTTTTTTTTTTTGGGGGGGGGGGGGGGTGTGTACACACCCAGCGTATCACTTTTTGCACTTTTCAACAAAGTTACTAGATTCCTTTTAAGGAAACCAAATCCTAATAAATGTGACTTATAACGAATTATGTTATGTTACCTTCATGTAGCAGTCACACCGCCAAACCGAATCCAAACCAACACGAGACCGAACTTCCACTTTATCGGGCACCGACAAGAGCCCGAAATGGGGTTAGCAGTCACAACAAAAGAGACCGACAATTCCGATACCACTCCGACACCAAACCACCAGCACCCCGAACGTCACCGAAATGTCCCCGAATTATTCGGTCTCGTGTCAGTTTGGATTCGGTTTGGCGGTGTGACTGCTACATTACTAGGAACAAATTAATGTTTTAGAGACAATAATATTTTGATCACGTACATTATTCGCACCGATCAAGCATGGGAAGACTGGTTGATGATTTACAAGGTTGGCTGGTTGGATATTTGGTTTTTGCAGACGCGTTCAAGCAATTATGATTGTTTGAAATGTTACATGTCAGAACAATGATAACGTTTTGTTTCATTTAACAGAACCGTCTCTAGTCGAGGAATCAAAGAAATCTCTAACGACCCTTAAGAGTTACAACCACTCGTCAGAAAAGTTCGGCCAAGTTCTGAGCAAGCTAGAGAAATCGATCAGCGATCTGGCACGGGCGCCGGGCAGAATACGCAGTCTCATCACCTGCACCGAGCATCTTCAGGTTAATTTTCGAACTTTCTTTTTGCGTTTGATAATTATGAAAACATGACACGATTGTTAGCTCTATGGAGAGCATTTTATCCTTATGGCAACATCATAATGATGCAACCATAGCCCAATGAGTCTATGGGGCAAGGGGGCTGCGACCCCCCCCCCCCCCCCCCCCCCCTCCTATCCCGAGAATTTTGAAATGGCGATAATAAGGCAAAATAATGTCATGTTCGGGCAAAATCATGACATTTTAGGGCAATATACAATTTTTGATGGCAAAACCATGTCATAATCCGGCATTGGGTATGGAAACAGAACAATTACAAACAAAATGGTTGGTGATGATCAGTACGTGGCATGTAGCGCCGGGATCGAGGCAGGGGGGGGGGGGAGACAATGGCTGCGTCCCAAATTACTTAATACATTAATCACCAACCTCATGGGAAAATCATTCAAAATAAAGAAATCCACAGAGTGTATATACCACCCTCAAATTAATTTGCATGTTCCCCTTCAATCAATCAATCAATTTGACCACTCTAATAAGTTATAAGCCAGTAATAATGAGAAATATGGCGTGGTAAACTTGTGCAAAATAGGTGCTGAATCTTGAGAAAATCCCTGTTCATTTTATAATAATAATTTGTTTAAATGTCCTTTGTATGTGATTATCCTTATTAGAGATACAGCAGATGTCTTGCGATTCATGAGACTGTTAGGTCAAAGGACGCCCTCGAACACCTTCAAACATTCATGGAGGAACAACGCCAGGAAGCAGCAACTAATACCGACACCGACAGAATGCTTATCCGAATGTTCCAAGGTACGGTAATCAGGGGCCTTTAATTTGCTCAACACTTTGAGACGCGATCGCTCAAAACTTTCTGAATTAAGCAATATGTGACTTCACTTCATGAATCTTCAAGAAGCTTAATTTGGTTTGTATCTAATCGCAACTGTATGCAATTGGACCTTGATCCATGATTGACCATTATTGAAAAAAAATAAGGCGATAGCCGTAATGTGTCTCGCCCAATTGCGCTTTTATGCCAATGAAGTTTGGTTACAAACAGATGCAGGGTTGGAAAGTTATCGAACCTTGCAGGTCTTGCAGGTAAACTTTCAAATTTGACCTCATTTGACCTTTGACCTACATATGTGACCTTTGACCCCAGCATATGGAGGCCAATATAGGGCATCTACCAATCAAGTTTGGTTACAAACAGATGCAGGGTTAGAAAGTTATCAACCCTATTAGACGCTTACTCCAAAACTTTCACATTTGACCTCATTTGACCTTTGACCTACTTATGTGACCTTTGACCCCAGCATATCATGAAGGCCGGTATAGGGCATCTACCAATCAAGTTTGGTTACAAACAGATGCAGGGTTGGAAAGTTATCAACCCTAATAGACTCTTAACCCAAAACTTTCACATTTGACCTCATATGACCTTTGATACTTATGTGACCTTTGACCCCAGCATATCATGGATGATATCATGATCATACAAACAGATGCAGGGTTGGAAAGTTATTCAAATTTTTGTAAGCGTCACGGACGGACAGACGGACGGACAGACGGACACAATTTGGATCCCTAAAGCCCTCTGCAGACAGAGCCGACTCGACCCGATTCGACTGGTTTTCATTCCGATCGGCTCAGTTTTCAGTGCCTCGCGACACACATTTTGCCAGTCGAGAGACGGTCGGATGCCAGTTGGGGCCGATTCAACACGATAAATCTGCTCCGACCGACAGGGCCCAACTCTAGCCTGATTGAAACCAGTCGGATCGGGTCGAGTCGGCTCTGTCTGCGCCGGGCTTTAGTCTCCCCTCCAACTACGGTGGGCTCGACAAAAAACGAAACGGGGTACTTGCCATAATAAAGACACATGACGACTAGATTCACGGGATAGGACATATTTTACAAAGAATAATGATACCAAGAACAGTAATTTGGGTCAAGTAGTTTTTTTTTTTATATTTATGATCTCTTAAGTGAGACCATGTCAGGTTCCCATTTTTGTCAACTTTTACCAAATCAGTGCCTGATAAATCACACCTTCTGCCCGTCATAGCATCGAGCAACGATCAATACGTGCGCTATGTTAAGTGTACATTCAGCTGTGTGCCGAGAGAAGGGGCATAGTAGGGAGTGAGTAGCAAGGGGTAACGGGTACGTTTTGTTAATGGTGCCGTCAGACCGACCTACGCTTCTACTACGCTCTCGGACAATAGCTGATCACAAGCACTGGAATAGATCTGCAAATGTATTTTGTTCAATAGGGAATGAATGGCAAGATTATTTCACATGCGTGAAAAAATAACCTCAGATAATATTCCATGAACAAAAGTTCAGATCGCGAAACCCCTACGCTTCTACTACGCTTGTTTTTTGATGTGTTCAAAACGAGCGTAGTATAAGCGTGGAGGTCCCACGATCTGAACTGTATCAGGGGGTATTATCAGTTCATGGGAGGTTATCTTTTCACGCATGTGAGATAATCTTCCCATTCATTCCCCATTGAACAAAAGGGTGCGGTTCCTTATTCCGAAGGTTCGTTATTCCGAAGGTTCGTTATTCCGAAGGTTCGTTATTCCGAACACGCAAATTTCCTATACCCGAGTGTTCGTTAATCCGAAAATGAAATAGGGTTCGTTAATCCGAACATTTGTTGCATTATTCCGAAGGTTCGTTATTCCGAAGGTTCGTTATTCCGAAGGTTCGTTATTCCGAAGGTTCGTTATTCAAAGGGTTCGTTATTCCGAAGGTTCGCTATTCCTAAAATGAAATCGGTTCGTTATTCCGAAGGTTCGTTATTCCGAAGGTCCGTTATTCCGAGGGTTCGTTATTCCGAAGGTTCGCTATTCCTAAAATGAAATCGGGTTCGTTAATCCGAAAATGTATTTGGGTTTGTTATAATGCTATAATTTCATATAAAGAGATAAAATAAACTTAAATATTTGATTGGTCTGGCCAAGGGAGGGAAAGGGGGAGGGGTATGCTTAATGCAGGCTGTAAATTAAATAAACAAAACACAAACTATAGTATTATAACAAGCCCGATCTAATTTTCGGAATAACGAACCCGATTTTATTTTCGGATCAACGAACCTTCGGAATAACGGACCTTCGGAATAACGAACCCGATTTTATTTTCGGATCAACGAACCTTTGGAATAACGAACCTTCGGAATAACAAACCTTCGGAATAACGAACCCTCGGAATAACGAACCTTCGGAATAACTGAACCTTCGGAATAACGAACCTTCGGAATAACGGACTGTAACCGAACAAAATACATTTTGCGGAACGCCGCTCTAGCTACGTGTTTCTACTAGACTTCGCCTCGCGCTTCCAAATTTATCAATGTGGTATAAGAACGTAGTAGGAACGTAGTAGGTGTGACGGTGGTATAAGCAATTTATATTCAAAGGTTAACAAGGGGGTAATGATCACACAATAAGCTATTCATTGACCGAGTGATCGCATACCCGCTCGTTCATTCTTTGTTATATATAATTGCTTAACAGTGGCGAAGCACAGGTCGCAGTTGGAAACTGGAAAGAAAATGAAGAACCTCTGGGAAAATTTTCCCATCACTAAATCCTAACCCCCCTCCCCTCCCCCTCACTCTCTCCATGTCCGTTACGAAGTTAAATCATCAATTAACGCACCAGCCAGTTCCCAAACAGGAGCCAATTAATCAACATAACGCGGCAATGTTACCCCTTCTCACCCACAGCTGAATGCACACTGACAACGGCGCACGTATTGATCGTTGTTTGATGCTATGACGGGCCTAAAGAGCGATTCATAAGGCACATACTTTGGTAAAAATTGTCAAAAATGGGAACCTGGCATGGCCTCACTTAAACATCCTAAATCAAAAACTACTTGATCAAAATTACTGTTCTTGGTATCGTTTTTCTTTGTAAAAGATGCCCTATCCCGTGAACCTAGTCATGTGTCTGGAAACTGGAAAGTATCCCGATGGCAAGTATCCCGGTCCGTTGGGGGGGGGGGGGGGGGGGGGGGCACTCTGTTTATGGATGCATCGCTAACTCCTCTACGGGCCCGACCCTACCTGGGAGTGCTGCATACGGAGTTGCGATTAATCGCAAGTCAGAAAATGTGCCTAAATGCGCAAATCTGGTTGGGTCAAGTACACGTGTTTTCTGACTTAATCGCAACTCTTTATGCAACATCACCTTGAACCACTACAGGGTGTCCCAGAAAAAAACGAAACCGGATTTCATGGCAGAAATTTTCTGTCATAATGAAAATTGTCTTTGATGAGATATACATGTATATGAAAAGCTCTGTTTCTCTTATTTCATTTGATCATACAACTTATGGCACATAATTCACGCATGACTGAATTAAAACAATGGAAATTGGTGTTACCAAAATTCCATTTGCACTATACAGGGTGGCCCAAAAAAACTGAACGGGGCACTTCCCAAAATAAAGTAACACAATTATTATGTCCATCGGATAGGGTGTCTTTTCCAATGAAACACGATACCAAGAACAGTCATTTTGGTTGAGTAGTTTTTGTTTTAGGGCGCTGTGAGTGACACCATGTCAGGTTCCCATTTATGTCAATTTTTACCAAGTCAGTGCCCGATAATTCGCACTTACGACCCGTTATAGCGGAGCAGTACGCGCGCCATTGTTAGTGTGCATTAAGCTGTGAAACGAAAGAATGGGCACAGTTGCTCGATGCTATAACGGCTAGTAAGTGCGAATAATCGAGCAATGACTTGGTAAAAAATTGGCAATAATGGGAACCCGCTGACATGGTGTCACTCACAGCGCCCTAAAACAAAAACTACACGACCAAAATGACTATTATTGGTATCGTTTTTCATTGGAAAAGACACCCTATCATATGGACATAATCATTTTTAAACTTTATTTTTGGAAGTGCCCCGTTCCGTTTCTTTTAGGCCACCCTGTATATACACAGGTTTGACTGTATTTGCATGTACTAAATCTTACAGAAAAGGAGCCAGAACTCGGGGAGCTTAGTCGTCGTCCGGACAGCGAGAACCCAGGACTGTTGAAGCTCCAGGAACTTCTAGAGGAGGTTTGCTACACTAGTACAGGAGTCCGTACTGCTTTCAGGGGGATCCTGTTCACACAGACCGTTGTATCCACGCAGGCTCTTAAGGCGTGGGTCTTTGAAACAGAAACCCTGAAGCACCTCTACCCTGAACTTCTGGTAGGATGCAGGCATCCTGGTAAGTAACACTCACTTGTAGCCTGTAGTTCTAAGGTAAGCATCTGGACAAACACATATCATTACACAGGGTGGCCCCCCAAAATCGGAACGGGGCACTTCCCAAAATATAGTAACAACATTATTATGTCCATCAGATAGGGTGTCTTTTCCAATGAAAAACGATACCAAGAACAGTAATTATGGTCGTGTAGTTTTTTGGGGGGTGCGCTCTGAGTGACACCATGTCAGGTTCCCATTTTTGTCAGTGCCTGATAACTCACACTTCCTGCCCGTCATAGCGTCGAGCGAACATGCCCATTCTCTTGGCACACAGCTGAATGCACACTAACAATAGCGCGCGTATTGCTCACTGTTTGATGTTATGACGGGCAGTAAGTGCGATATATCAGGCACTGACTTGGTAAATATTGACAAAAATGGGAACCTGACATTGTGTCACTCAGCGCGCCCTAAAAACAACTCGACCAAAATTACTGTTCTCGGTATCGTTTTTCATTGGAAAAATACCCTTTACGATGTACCTTATCACTTTGTTACTTTAATTGGGAAGTGCCCCATTCCCCCCCCCCCCCCCCACCTTCTTTTTTTTTTTTTTTTTGGGGGGGGGGGGCCACCCTGTATATTGGCAGTGGTTTATTATTCATACAAACTATTGGCTACACGCATGCCCCCGAGGCATGGTCATGGAAACGGAGTCTCTGAGTCACCCCAACCCTGAGCGTCTAGTAGGATACAGGAATCACTTTATTTAACTTTCCTGGACTCTTATCCTGTTCAGTACAGACCTGTACAAAGTATGGAAAACAATACCATCTATGAAAGGAGGCTGCCATCGGAAGACTTAAAGGGGTAGTTTAGTTTTGGTAGAGAGGGCGCTGCACATCACAATTTTTTTGTGAGGTTATGAAAATCTGAGTGTCCAATTTGAGAGAACGTGCAATTTTAATGGCAGAATAAACTTTATTTGGTCAAAATCGACCCAGAAACGGCTGAAATATCAATAAATATATCTGATCTTATAATTATTTGGGGCCCAAATAATTAGATGGTTATTTGAAAAAAATTTAAAAATGTGCTTGCACTTTTTCAAAAATTTTCAAAAGCGTTTTTTTACTAGTTGTTGATGATCTTTCTATTTAATTATTGTTTCAATAAAACATCACATGCATAATTTGGTATGAAAAATGGTTGAAACCAATGCCTTTTTAGAAAGCGCCCTCTTGTGTTTTAATGGCTATTTTTTTTAATGATAACGGGCTTTTTACTTAGTCGTTTGTAATTGTGTATACCTTTCGAGCATGGTGGAGTTATAACTAGTAGTTTATAATGTTACTGTCCAGGTTTGGTTACTAAAGTTCAGCCTTACCAAAACTATACTACCCCTTTAATATAAATATGGCAAATGAGTTGGTCAGCCAATCCAGAATGTTGATGATTCGAACCTCACTTTCTTTGCTCTCCTTTTGATGATTTACAGGCATGAGCCAACGACACCAGACACAAGTTCTGGACAGATTTAAGGAAGGAGAACATCACTTGCTCATAGCAACCTCGGTGCTTCAGCAGGGGATCGATGTCCCAGCATGCAACTGTGTAATTCGGTATAATTACACGACTGATGCTGTTGGACGCGTGCAAGCACGAGGTATTGATGGATTTCATTTGGTTATTATGTGGATTATTTCAAATATAGGGAAATTGACCAGAATTATATAGTTTAAATGAACATGAGCAGATAATATAGGGTTTCCCAGGATTTCAATTGAGACCTTTAGATTGTTAGTACAGTTTTATACTGGTCTAGAGAGCCCTTTTGCTGGTTGATAGTCGCTTAAACCCTTTCTAATTGTATTATGTGAAAACACAATTATAGTTATACACTAGATTTTACTAAATAAAATATAACACATTCTGACTCATTTCTCAATTAATCCAGAATGTGTCGTCGATGAATATTAACGGAACAAGATAATAATTGCATGTTCGGATTTGTACATTATGTAGGATTTGATATAGTGCAGGCGTAAATAATATCCCTTTGGAGACACTGACTACTTCCTTTAAGAAGGCAATTTACTCTTCGTCTGTAACTCTGCAGATTGTTAGTGCAAATTTACACCATGGGTGGTGCACTGGTGCTAATCTGCCCCATGAGAGTTAATAAGATTGGGGCCTGTCCGGGAGCTGAACTCCGGACGTATTGCACACTTTTTGATGATGACACAGTGTTCGTTGGCAATTAGATCATGTTTGTGTTGTAGGATATAGCCAAATAAAACAGTCACAACTGTTGGTTATATATTTCCAGAATAACGGTTTCTGTTCAATTGACCTATAAACGCATTCCTATGCTCATACATTAATTAAAACGTTAAAATAATTTTTTCTAGGTCGCACGCGAGCGCCAGAAGGGAGGTTTGAGCTGGTGGTGCACGAATGCAGAGGTCTCCACAAAAAGGACAGCATGGGGAAAAAACAAGAGGCATTTATGTTAAAAGCCACAGTGGAACTCGGAGAGCTCGAACTTGAAGAGATGCAGCGACTGGTGAGCAATCAAAACAAAAAGCCATTTGGTTTCATTCAAACATTATTAATCATGCATTATCCAATCATGGTGACGTACTTTGGCTTGATGCGTCAATGCTATTTATATTCTTTAACTATGAACATTGTTTCTGTACATATCAAAACTCTTTAGCAATATATTGCATCACCACATTTTCGTTAAAGCATATTTTGGGTGAAATCAAGATGATAATGAACTTATATACATCATGACAAAGCTCTTAATTTTATCTTCTGGAACATTCATCTTATCGATAATCGCGTCTATCTCATCTTAATTGATAGGTTTCAGCGGAGTTGAGATCACGCGCTGTGTCAAACCTACGCCGAAATCAACGGGCTACACGCGACCAGACAAACGCAAACAAACCATATGATACTTCGGGTACTTGCTTTCACTGCTGGAAGTGCGACACCCTGGTTTGCCGATCCTCGGATATTTGGAAGATTGCAGAAGGAGGTCACCATGTTGTCTTCGATCGCGAGATCTTACAAAAGATCACGATCAGGTCGCCAAGATCGGGCATTTTTGTACCGGAAGACGATGAGGAAATGGAGGAGGTGAAGGAGGAGAAGGAAGAGGAGAATGTGCATGACGAGGAAGACAAAACGGGATGGAAAGAGCTCAAGAAATCTGGGGATGAAATCAGATGCAGAGTCTGCGTCAGGAAACTGGGTAGTGTCCTCCGTTGCAGCCTAGGGGACTTACTTACGCTTTCCTCACGGAACCTGCGAGCAAGACATTCCTTGAAACCGACGTCTTCATTTAGGTACATAAAGTGGAAAAAGTTGCCCTTTCGCCTACACGAGGAGAAAGCAGAAGAGTGCTGCTTTGATCCTGATGAAATCAGTCTAATGTCTTAGAATGTGGAAGGTGTTATTGACATGATGTTAATCCTTGTTATATTCTTGCTACACTGGTGCACAAAGGAAACTATGTTCATCATTATACTAAAAGAGACAAACACCAAATATCCTAATCAGTTTGTATGAATGTGAAATATATATTGAAGAGGACCACCATGCAAAGAACAACACAGGTTTATATGTTTATATGTTTTGGTAACGTTGTTTGATATTAAAGGGCATCAAGCGTGGGGATGCTACATAGCGGGTCGCCATTTTGAACTGGGTTAGTTTGCGCGCACCGCATGACACTGAGCTAACGTGCATTACGCACCGTGCGCAACGCGTATGCAAGATGGCGCCGCGCATCTCATTTGACGAATCTGAACTACCTTTAAATAAAAGACCAGCACCTTGCAAAGATTTTTGTTATTCATAAACAACACAATGTATTGATCACCAACACTTACGAAACCAACAGGGACTCATGGTCTCGTAATGAGCCAAACGTCTGCGAGTACGCCAATTCTATACACGCGTACGTTTGGAGACAATATAAACACGGAAGATGCGTACGTCCTAGACATAGTCGACTTCCGCAGACCCATGAAAACATACCCTTTGTATAATATGTTGATCATTTGTCTGGAAACCTATTTTTCGGAACTTGTTGGCGGAATGGACTACTAAAACTATTACCCTTCATGTATAGAAATGTTGTATTTGGGTGTTTGTACTCTTTGACTTATGTGAGGAAGAATAATTAATGATACCATGCCTAAAACATTCTCCGAATACATGCTAAACTAAGGCATAACGTACCAGTTCATGTAGCTTCATAGATCATATCCTGTGTACTTGCAACATTTTACCTTTTAACTTTATTAGTTTACCTTTAATATTATAATGGTTGTCCGTTCCCTTTAACTTATGTGAGGACCAAATAATTAATGATACCCATGTCTAAAACACACAATGCTATACTGATGCTTCATATATCATTTCATGTGTACTTGCAACATTCTAGCCGTACTATTCGCATGCCAAAACGTTTCCTTCTTTATAGTTTCTATAATTCATTTGAAGAAGAAAAAAAAGACTCCTGTAAACGTATAGGGCCGGGGTCAGAATCCAACACTAAACGTTTTGTGTGATTAACTTCTACGCGGATTTATGATAATAAGGTTGTCACATTTGTGATGATCGGGTCAGTACTTTAAGGTACATTTACTTATGTAAAGGGATGTCGTACCAGAAATCTCTTGCTTTATATACACTGTACAAGTGGTTTGATTTGATTTATTCATTTCCACATTTTCAACATAATGTATGGCGAAAGAAAAATGACGAAAAACGCAAGTCCGAACTGAGACAGAGATATATATAATTATCACAAATATTCAAACAGTAAACAAGAAGTGAGAACTTATAATGTTGAAATGTTATTTATCAAGAAATAAAATAAATTATGTGAACATTTTAAAGCCAGAATAAGTGATTTATAGTAAAACAAAAAATTTAAAAAAAGAGAAGAAAAAAGGATAAGTAATAAGTAGATATTGATTATTTTCAAATTGATAATCATGAACTCGTGTAGATTTATGTCGCTAGCTGTATGCATGCCAAATTCATGACTGAGTTTATTCGTTGACCAAGATCTCTGGGTGAATGTGGTGGTGTTGCAAGGGGGGGGGGGGGGGGGGGGGGGGGTTGGAGTGGAATCAGTTTACTCCTCCCCCCCCCCCCCCCCGGCTCTAGCATATCCGAACAAGAATTTGAATTAAGTTTTAATGAGAAGAAGTAGATAACTGATACGTCAATCATAACGGAAAACCTCCTTTTTGAAGCTATTTTTTGGTTTTAATCTTGATTTTGTGTGAGAGTGCATTTTCAGGTTACAATGTCAATGATATCAAAATATTTTTGCAAGAATATAATATTATACTAAATTGATTATTGCAAATGCATGTACATGTATATTACATGTAAGTAGAATTGTATACATACCAAGAATATAATATTATACTAAATTGATTATTGCAAATGCATGTATATTACATGTAAGTAGAATTGTATACATACCATGAATTTATAATTTATCAGTCCTGTTTATACAATTTATTAGTTCCTTAAATCAATGGACATTTTAAAAGGATGATTTTACAGATATGATTTGAATTAAAGAGAATTGTTGTTCATATTTGTAAAAAACGATGTCCTTCTTCTATGATAATATCAAATGTACAAATTGTATTCCAATTGGACAAAATACACTGGCACTCTTTAACTGAAATGTATATAAAAATCACATTAGTTCCCTTTCGAAATAAGTATAAAATGTTATTGCAATATCATAAAGTAAACTGACCACGTAACATAATCAAGATAGAATCTGACATAGCCGATATTTTGTACCTCATAAAAATGTTCTAGCCGTGTCATGCATGTGATTGGTCGACGGTACGTCATGTGATCAAAAAAAGATTCTTTATGTACTATGCATGACGTCATTTTACTTTTTTCCCTAGGCGAAAATAGTAAAAAAGAGATATCGATACTATCGGTCCATGCATTTTGCATGTATAGTATCGATTCGCGTACCACGGGGGAAAAATGGTTTGAAAAAACATTATACGTATAGACAAATTAACCCCTTTGTACAAAGTCGTTTAGATTATTTTTTTATTTCACATAATTTAGAACAAATTGTTTTAAAATGCAATATAATCCCATCAATTGCACCGGATCACTTTGCTGTTGAGTTACAATTTTATAATTTGCCTAATTGCTCAATTAAAAGTAAAGGTAGCTATTGGAAGTTTAATAATACATGTAGTTTATGTGGTGATGTGGATTTTGTTAGACAGATGAAAGAGGAAATAGTGAGATTAAGGAATATATATGGAAAAGAAATAAAAGATGTAAGAGTGTATTGGGATTTTTTGAAAATGAAAATTAGTAATTTTATTAGGAAATATTCTAAAGAAAAATCTAGAAAAAGGAAAGAGAAAAATTCAAAATAAATAAGTGTAATTGAGAAAGAATTGATAGAAAAGGAAGAAAAGGAAAAGGTTGATTTGTTGGAAAATAAAAGGATGGAGTTAAAACAATGTTATGAATATATTAATGAGGGTTTGAAAGTTCGATCTCGAGCATCCTTTTATGAGAGAGGGGAACAAAATACTAAATATTTTGTGCAATTAATGGAATCAAATAAAAAGAAGACAATAATAAGTAAATTATTAGTAGAAGGAGGGAAAATAAGTTTTTTCATATGAATATAATTATTCGTGAAATACAAAGGTTTTATGTTGGATTATATTCAAAATTTGTTGTGGATGTAGAAATGTTTAATGATAGTCTATTTTTTAAAGATTTGCCAAAATTAGGTTTAGAATCAAAGGAAGTATGTGAAGGTAATATTACTCAAGGTGAATGTATAGCGGTTTTAAAAGAAATGAAAGGCAATAAGTCACCCGGAAATGATGGTCTTAGTGTAGAATTTTATGAATTATTTTGGCCTGTCATTGGTGATATTGTGGTAAGGGCCTTAAATGAAGCATTTGTTAAAGAAGAATTATCTTCTTCACAAAAACAAGCTATTATAATATTGATTCAAAAGGAAGATAAAGACCCCTTACAAATAACAAATTATAGGCCTATATTCTAAACGTAGATTATAAAATTTTAGCTAAGGTATTGTCTGTTCGGATTTAAAAAGTATTAGGTGAACTTATTAGTATAGATCAGGTAGGATATTTAAAAGGGAGAAATATAGGTGAGGCTATAAGATTGATAGATGATATGATTTTTTATACTAAAACAAATAATATACCAGGGTTTTTATTAGCCATTGATTTTAAAAAGGCTTTTGATACTGTTTCTCATGATTTTTTGCAAAATGTGTTAAAGACGTTTGGTTTTGGGACTTCATTTTGTAAATGGGTTCGTACTCTCTATAAGGGCGCGCAGAGTTGTGTATTTAATGGTAATGTATCCACTGGTTATTTTAATATTATGAAAGGAGTAAGGCAGGGAGACCCCTTATCACCCTATTTATTTATATTATGTATAGAAATTTTAGCACGCTCGATTAGGACCGACAATGAAATTTCAGGGTTTATTCTGGGAAAGGCACATATTAAACAAGTTTTATACGCAGACGATATGACGCTTTTTGTAAAAGATAAAGATTCGTTGATAAAATTAAATGAAAAATTTGAAACTTTTGCTATACTATCGGGATTACAAATAAATCAAGACAAAACATATGTTCTGTTATTAGGACCTCTGCACGGAAGGGAAATTGTAACTCCTTTTGGTAAAAAAGTTCGGTTGATTAAAATATTAGGTATATATTTTTCTATGGATCCTGAAGTTCAAGAAAGAATTAATTATAAAGAAATTTTAAGTAAAATTAAACATTTATTAATATGGTGGAAACAGCGGGACTTGACCCTGATGGGAAAAATTCAATTGATAAAGACGTTTGTGATTTCTAAATTAATATATATATCTTCACTCACTCCAATACCGCCAGGTGTAATAGAAGATTTAAATAGACTAACATTTGATTTTTTGTGGCATGGGAAAGATAAAATTAAACGAGAAGTTACTTTTTTGAAATATGAAAAGGGGGGTCTAAAAATGATTGATTTTCAATTGTTTATTCGGACACAGAGAATAATGTGGATTAAGAGACTTTTTGAGGGGGAATCAATGATGGGATGGAAAAGAGTTTTTAAATTCTTGACTCGACAAGTAGGAGGTCTGTTGGTGTTTTTTTGTAATAGTTCATTTGATTTATTGAACTTGTCACTTCCGGTTTTTTATAGGGAAATGTTAGAAGCTTGGATAGGTTCAAAAGATTTTTTGTTAAAAGAAACTGGAAGTAGAAATCAAATTGTTTTTAATAATAGATACATTCGAATTAATGGACAAATTTATTATAATGAAACATTATTTTTGAAAAATATTTATAAAATACATCATATAGTCGACAGTAAAGGAAGAATAAAATCTGTCCATGAATTCATTAGACTAGGATTAGATAGGTCAGAAATTGACATAGTAAAACAGATTTTTGAAAATATACCATTTATATGGAAACAATTGTTAAGTAGAAATTATAATGTGATGGAAGATACTGCATTGAATTTGGAGTTTCGATTGAATGAAAAAGATTATTCATTACGTGATATAACTTCAAAAGGTATATATGAACATTTGTTAAATTTAACGGTAGAGAAGTCTTTTGCAGTTCGCAATATAGACCATTTATATAATGTTTTTGGAAAGGATAATGAAAATATTTTTGTACGTTCCCGAAAATCCACGCTTAATAGTACACTAAGGGAATTTCAATTTAAATTACTCTATAACCTTATTTATACAAACAAACATATGTTTACTTTTCATATGGGGAATAGTAATTTATGCTCGTTTTGTCATAAAATGCAGGAAACCTATGAACATTTGTTCTATTCTTGTGAAATGGTAAGAATGATCTGGGTAGATTGCGGTAATGAGTTTGATTTAAAAGAATTAACAAATATAGATTGGAAAGGGGTCCATGTGGGAATTAAGGTTAGCAATGTAGGAAAAGACCAATTATTAAATCACGTTATACTATTGATAAAAAGTATGATATTTATTAATAGTAGAACGAAAGATTATCCTCCAACTATAAGAGATATTAAAGATACATTATTGAAAAATAAAGAGGAAGAAAGAAAGATAGCTGAACAGAGAGGGATTTTGCGAATCCATTACAGAAAATGGAACACACTCTCTGCCTAGGGTATGAGACAGAGACACCAAGTACTGTTTGTTTTTTCTTACTACCGCCTCCCCCCCCCCCTTTTTTTTTTCTTTTTTTTTTTTTCTTTTCTTTTTTCTGTTATCTCTCCATTGTTTTCCTTTTTTTATATAGGTTTTCTCTCAAACACTATAATGATTATCATTCTATTTATGTTGATAGGTTGCAAATTTATATGTAATGGTGTACACAATTGTTAGTTTGTTGGCTTTTGACATGTTTTTTAATTTTATTTTTTAACTGGATATGATGATTTTGATAAGAGCTTTGGTTGATCCACATTTGTACTTTTAAAAGTGTTCTCTGGAAAATAATGATTTGAGAGAGAATGAAACACTTTAAAAAAAACACTTAATTGTATGTGGATTGTAAACAATAATTTATGAGTATTCATATGAATTTGTTGAAAGAATTTGTTTTGTATTGCAAAAATAAAATACTATTTCAAAACAAAAAAAAACTCGTCCATTCTTCACACGCAGACAATTTGCACGACGGAAAGCTACTAGATGGGCGTCGATACTTACGTAATACCTATTCATCAGGGGGGATGAATGAATAGATCATTACCCCCTGATGAATGAGTATCAATGACAGATCGACGCCCATGTACTAGATGCCATATACACGCAAACCTGGCGAGGTGTCGGCACGGCACAGACGTGTATGACAGGAGCGGCAAATTTGAAATCGAAATCATAATCGTAAAGGACAATTAATTTTTAGACGATTATCAGGGAAATTTATAATGCTAAATTTGTTTGTATAATAACAATACAAATTTTGCATTTGCTAGGAAAGGATGAATGTTTTAACTTCATTCAAGTACTATGATTTCTTTCTTTGAATAAAAAGGGACAGTTTTAGATGATGGATTATAAACAAAAATATACCATGCCTTTCTTCGAGGCAGCATTTGAATCTATGGGCCTTTGGTACTTCACTGGTACTATTGAAGTTACCTCAGAGCCCATAGTTTCAACTAGAGCCTCTTAAAGCATGGTTTATTTGTATTATATTTTCGGAATCCTGTATCTAATTCTTTGTCTCATTATGATTATATTAGAAGGGTTATAAGACGTAACATGTAAAATGTTGTAAGAATTGTATGAAATAATTGTGTTCCTAATGACGGTACTGGTATGTTAATGTAATTAAGGAATTGCTTTCACATGGTTGCATTCATGGAGCAAAACAAACAATTATCGTTTAATTAGTTTAAGAAATATGTTATATGTTATATGTTATTATGTTATAAGAAATATTTATAATATTATCAAATACAGTTCAATTTTGCTATAAAGGGACATGGGCGTCAATAGGCGGGGGACGGGGGAACATGTTCCCCCACATTTAAAAGTGGAGGGGATTCCGCCCCCCCCCCCCCACACTTTTTTTTTCAAAAGTGTATACAATAAATGTAAACGGTTTGATTCCATACATTTTACTCGGACATACATGTATATTATGTGAAATTTCTGTCTTATGTATGCACCAAATCGCACAATTTCAAGCCCAAAAGTACAAAAGCTCCCTACAGGGGGACACTCCCCTCCCATATCAAACTTATGTATGATTGTGTAGCGTGGTTGTGATAGTTATTGTATGTGATCGTGATCGTGATTGTGATTTGGATGGTGACTGAGATGGTAATTGTGACTGTGATCATGATTTTGATTGTGTATTAGATTGTGATTGTGTTTTAGATTGTGATTGTGATTGTGATTGTAATTGTGATTGAGATTGTGATTGTGATTGTGATTGAGATTGAGATTGTGATTGCGATATTGATTGCGATTGAACTTATACTCAATGTTTGATACATGCCCATTCCTCGGCACACAGCTGAATGCACACTAACAATAGCGCGTATTGCTCGTTGTTCTATGCTATGACGGGCATAAGTGCGATTTATCAGGCACTGACTGAAAAAATTGACAAAAGTGGGAGCCTGACATGGTGTCACTCAGAGCGCCCTAAAACCAAAAATTACACTACCAAAATTACTGTTCTTGGTATCGTTTTTCATTGGAAAATAATCATTTTGTTACTTTATTTTGGGAAGTGGCCCGTTCCGTTTTGTTTTGGGCCACCCTGTATAGCTACGCCATTGCTCTCTTCACGTACTTTTAATACATGAAGCAATCATAATGTTTCAATACTGTGTGTCTATTCGTGACACATATTACCGTAATCAGCGGAGTGCTTTTAGTTTTAAGAAATGTCTTACCTGCCGTATTGCGTTCAATTCGTCAAGTATTGCGTCCATGGTTGATCTGTGTGCCGGTCTCCAATAAATGACAACTACCAGTGTATTTCAAACCTTCAAAAAGTAATAAGCCTACACTCATGTGGTATAATCATATGACCATCGTTTACCGTATAACTATAACTATAACTAGAACTACACATTGTATACCTTTCGTTGTTGTAATTAGTTAATCCTATATATTGGGGGAAAAAGATTAAAACAAACCCAAACCGAATCAGAAACCTATAATTACAAACAAACCAAATACATGTGTATGCTTAAACAAATTACTAATAAGGTCTAAAAATGAAAGCAAGAGTGTAACGACTACATTCTTGGAGAAAATGTTGTTTCACATGACGATATTATGTTTATGACACTGAACATTTGTATTATTATGTTTATTTTTACTTGTACCTTCACACACACACGCACGCACAGGTACGCACACAAAGACACCCACACATGCATGTAGGCAAAAACACACACACACGCGCGCACACACACACACACACACACACGCACAAATACCAATTACGCACGCACTCATGCATCGGAGTATGACTCTACTATAACAAAGATAACAAATTGAGATGTTGGTGACATTTTAATTTCATCACAATAACATTATTTCATATAATGCTGTATAAGAATTTGTATCTGTCTTTGTACATAGAATAAGTGGTTGAATTGCATAATTTACATCTGCATTAGTGAATTTGCTAATAGCATGCTTTCATACAGGAATAAAACATAGCAATATAATTATACTTTTTTTTAATAAGAGAGACCCTTTTTTACAAAGTTTATAGCAACATAATCGCGAAAGGTAAATTAATAGTATAAATAACAACAAACATAAAGTATATACAGAATACTTAGTTAATTTCTGTTCATCTTATTCTTTAATATTAAAGCAATAAATGTGTACATTCGTCGAAATTCTGTACAAGCAAAAAAATGATAAAAGAAATATATATAACGTTCCATTATGCCAACATATACATACTGCGTTTATTGATATCAAAGATACTAAGTAACATTGTTGAAGGGTTACAAATTACAAAACTAAATTTATATTTGTTTTGGAAGGGATGAAGTCGATGGGGTATATTGTAAACGTATATAACCAATCGCTTTGTAATACTAACGTTTTGTCAAAAATTGTCACGATATGAAATCATCTAGATTTCGCATGAAAGCCATTAAACTCATCCACAGTCTAAACCATGATTTCCTTTATGTTTTTGTTTCGCTCATGTTTTATTTTGTTTGTGTCGAAACAAAATAGCACCAAATATAGCTGTACGTGTTCAAGTTCAAATTCAAGTTTCGAATTTTCTGATCCGGTGGCTCTTAAAGTTACATGATCAATTCATGTAAAATAAATTATAAGTTTGATACACATTGTATAAACGTCAAGTTGTATACTTTTTTAAAACACATATATTATTTTGGCAAATCAAAGGTTTTTTGGTCAATTAGGTGCCTCTGTTAACTGATAGATGTAGACAAAAGGACAAAATTTAATATTGTTATTGTTTGAGAAAATGCAGCATACTTGACTGACGGACTTATAAACAAAACATAACAAATATAACATTAACATTTGAAATACATTTTAACATGAATTCCCAATATAACCCGCAATGCAAGGTCCACATTTCACATACATGAACCTGTCTTTGACGACCAATTGCTCAAAATGACCATTTGCATGTATCGCTTGGACGGTCTTTATAGAAAGGTTTGAATATATTAGGCACTTTGTGAGGGCACCCATTTTCAAACATGGCACATACCATTTGCTAATATCTAAAATGTTAATATTAACATGTATTTTTTTTTTTTTACTTTGATTATTGAGGGACAATTGTTCATGTTAACTTCATGTTCATTGCCTTCCGCAAATAATCGAAGACATTGGATTTGTTCACATGGTGACAACTCAAACAACAATATACACTGTTAAAACACTGTGTAAACAAATTCAACAACTTTTTGACATGTGTCAACAACCGCTGTTTGACATATGAACCATCCAACTGTTGTTGAAAACATTCAACAACCCCAGTTGTTTAAAGTTTACACAACTGTTGTTTTAATTTGTTCTACAACTGTTGTTTAGATTAAAATTTCAACAATCCCGTTGTTGAAATAGCAAATACAAAACAAGAGCGGCAAGGGTAGGATTCGAACCGGGGGTCTTTGGGTTATAAGTCTCACTCTCTATCGACTGCGCTATCTCGGTTCGATTGGTTTGCGAAGGGACAAAAGAGGATTGGACGCGGTGATTTTGCGGTCGAAAGTATCACGTGATTTAACACGTTTAATCAACGCTTGAACAATGGCCGCTTCACGCAACCCTTCTTCATACAACCATTTTTACACAGCGTTTTAACAGTGTAGTTATACCCATTACTAATGTCTGGATCATAGTTACTTTCCTCGTCATTCAGAGTGCTTCGTGGAACATAATTAATGACGGTCGCCATTTTGGTAGGGACCTTTGACAACTATAACAAGATGATAATTGCAATTATTGAAAACGAAAACATAATAAAAAGACAATACTGAATAGGATAGTTTCATGTGGTGTGGTAATATTAAAGTAAACTTGAATGATAATATGTTAACCCTTCACCACCGCAAATTTAAAGATATTATTGAGCTCTGCAATTAATTTTTCCCCCCTTCAAACTGTTTTAGATTTGTTCGTGATGATCTAGACCAGTATATTAGGATGACAAAGTAAACCAGAACAAATTGAAGGAGTCAACTTACACCCTATATTACCCATATGAATTTGTTGTAAAGCTCCATACAATAGCATTGTGAATATTACACACCATTTTATTTTCGAATTATCTTTCAAATTCGAATCGTATTCTTATCTTTGTTGTTGTAATCATTTTGTAAACAATTCCACGCGATTTCATGAAATTCAATCGAAATTATCAGAACTCAAGATCATCTTTAAGCAACATAAAATTGTGAGTTCATGTTTGAGTCGGTGTCTAGTAATACGGAAGGGAAGTCGCGGGTTCATTCCCAAAGATCCCGTAGCCGAGGCCGCTTCTGATCTATTGTTCAACATCAACTGAAACATGCACTATAAAGCAATGTGTCGGTAAAGTGGAGACATACAATTATTTATTTAAAAAAACAAACAAACAAGAATATTCCCATTATAATTATTAAGTGAAAGTTTGTTGTGCGTTTTTCTTTTTATATTGGTCCTCCGGGTCCGTCGCCCGATCCGTTAGGGTTATTATTATCGTAGGGTGTGCTGCTGAGGCTGCTGCTGCTGGAGCTGGCGCTACCGCCGATCGACGAGGACGACACCTGTTCAAAGACCTCGGCGCAGAACGGCTGGTAGCCGCTCCACTCGCCGCACTCGTCGCACACGCGCCGCGAGCTCCCCTGGATCTCGAAGTCGGGGTTGCAGTAGTACGTCACCTCGTCGCCGTAGTGGTAGGCGTCGCCGATTCGGACCCCGTTGTCGACCTGGCCCGGGTCGGAACAGCCCTGGCTCACCGTATCTGTAAAAAAAAAAAAAATAATAATAATAACAATGTAAAGTATGGCAATAGCTTATTAGAATGACAGAAACAATAGCTGATTACAATAAATGTAAAGCATCAACAAGGAACACTAGTCAGATTTGTTTGTTTGTTTGTTATGCCAGGGGTAAGTGGGGCGTGGCTAAGTTTCCGTGGTTGACAGAGTCGCCAATTCGAACCCCGTTTTCCATTTGGCCCGAGTCGGAGAAGCCAGGGGTGTCGATCCGTTTTTGAGATTGGGGGGGCGAAATTTGAAAAAATTTTCCAGAGTGACCACTGAGAGAGCTAAAAGCCCCACATTGGCATGCCCGGAAGTTTTATTATGCGCTCATTGAAAGTGTCTTGATGGCTCGAAGACCTGACTTTGGGGGGCACCCACATTTGGGGACAATAATGGGGGTCCAGGGGGCGGAGCCCCCGGAAGCTTTTAAATTTCAGACATTTGCTCCTAGCATGGGTGTTAAAATTGTATCAAATAGTGAACCTACTCATAACATATTTTTAAAGGGCATAGCGAGGAAAAGACTGAGCCTTGCATGAGATGGATCCATGTGATCTTGTATACTATAGAGCCATCGATATAGTCTAGGGCATTGGGCTCCCATGAAACTAAGCAAGGACGTCAACAATTTCTCAAAAGTGTAGGGGAGACATTGCGAGGAAGCGAAGCGACCGAGCGGGGGAGGGTGTGGGAGGGGGTGTCCCCCTCCCACAGTAGGGAGCTTTTGTATTTTGGGGCGTGAAATTGTGCGATATGGTGCACACCTGAGACAGAAACTTCACGTAATATGAAGTATATAGGTATGGAACCAAACATACATAATGACAAAGGGAGGGGGACAATCTGCTCCTTTTTCAAATGTGGGGGGACATGATATTCCAATTTGATTTGCGTTCAGCGCATTATGTACCGAGATTATTTTATTTTCTGTGACGGTGTGCTATCTATAGATGAGGGTTTAATAAACTTCGTTTGAGGTGTGCGTTTGAGAAATTACGCTGCCCAACACATTTCAAAAGGTGAGTTCTCGCAACCCAAATGAAACTTGCAATATGAGAAACTGTATGCGCGCGAAGCGCGCGGCAAAAAAGAGATTTACAGTCCTTTTCAAACTAAAAAACGGCTATTTTGAAGATTAATTATTGATAAATGTGTCTTTCCCCTCTTTGGCATTATATCACTCGATTTTTTTCTTCCTCATTTTCGGAATTATTGGGGGGGGGGGGGCGAAATGATATGTTCGCCCCCCCAATATTTTCATTGGGGGGGCGACCGCCCCCCCTGCCCCCCCAGGATCGACACCCCTGGGAGAAGCCCTGGCTCACCGTATCTGTAAAATGTAAAGAATTACAATAACTGATTATAATAAGCAGATCGACGTCGAGGAAAATGATTCGTCGACATGGTGGATGCGGCCATTGGATGAGTAGTACATGTATGTAACTTAAGTGGCTTATTTTTCATAGTTGAAGCTGGAGTCTCTGATTCGAACCCTGTCGACTTGGCCTGGCCGGGTCTGGACGTCCCTCGCTCACTGTATCTGTGAAAGCAAAGTGTAAAGTAAATCATAGACAATTAGCAGTATACGAGCTACCTATAAAAGTCGGGGTTGCATTACTGTAATACGTGCTCGCGTCCGTCTCCGCGGTTGAACCAGTCGACGATTCAACGCCGTGGTCATTGTTGCCCGGGACGATGCAGTTACAGTGTCACCATGTCACGTCGGTTACTCTATACGTATTATAGACGTTATCAAAAAAACACCATATTTAGCCTTAATTCGAGTAGAATAAATAAATAAATAATATAAAGTAAATGAACGGGAAACGGTATGATCGAGTGTGTCCGATGACCGAGTTACTAATATCAATGTAAAACGCTTACAGATGATGATCAATCATGTATAGGCGCTATATAAAACGAATAGATTATTATTATTTACCTGAACAAAAATGGTTACACGTCGACAATGCTCAAGGCTTGGTGAACGCGATTGAATTAGAGACGAATTAAATCATCAAATTTTACATTAGAAAATATGCGTGTTGCATAGAGAATTCGTATTTAAAAAGGAATGACAAAATAAAGATCAATATAGTAAAAAAAAGCTTGACGTCGACTTTAAGGCTAACCAATCTTGGGAAAGCTTAATGGAATCAACATGATGGATGCTATCAATATGGATATAAAAACACACAATTTCGTGCTACGTGAGCAACGTAAGGTAACAGCTGTAATATAAAGAATCAGGATTTTTTACTTCATAATGGACTTTGTTTATATAATCATACCAGTCCTTAGTAAGTTTTAGTGAATATACAAGGGATATTTTTAATATAAATATGTGTTTTTTGTTTTTAATTGAATGATATATGCAAGTAACCATACAATAACAAATCAACAATATTTACAACATTCATAAAATTGGTGCATGCTCACCGAAAGTGTTAAGACTCTTGTATATACCAACACACACTGGGGAAGAGGGCGGGGTATATCTAAGGACAGTGTACTACATAACTGTACTTTCTTGGTATCATTCGAGTATTGTTAAAGACACTTCATTGCGTACAATTTGTTAACATTAATAATAAATAATGTATAGTGCGTAGTTCTTAGTACTACATATAACTATAGGGTAGTGTACCTAAGTAGTAAGTTCACATCTACGTACAGATGATGATAATGCGACTATGTGTTGAATTTCCTAATATTTCATGAATGCCAAAATATTGAATTAACAGCTTATACATAAGCTACCAATTCCACAAAAGACAACTTCAGGAGTCAGGTAGTTTGTTAATAACCAGTTCTCATAATATAAATCTGTATAAGGTAATTCGACTGAGAATACGGGGACAACATGGGTAAAAGTTCAATGTTGAATGTGCAAACTATTTTGTATTATATAACAACATAGTGATTCAGGTTCTGGACATGCATATTTGAGGATAAAGGAGGTACAAAGTGGATAACAGTGTTCAATTCATCGGGGAGCATTTCGGTATAAATGTGCAGCAGGGTGTAATATACATTTCAATTTATATACAATTTGATTATTCTGGGTATTGGAGACAGGGGATTACAATCATTTAGGATTTGGAGAGATTGGGATCGATACACAAGTGGTAGTTTACCTTCCAAACTTCCATTCACTGAAAAGATTGTGAGTAAAACAAGATAAAATATAATTAACATAAACGTAATTGCTGATCATACTACTTTACTGATGTGTAAGATTTGGACAAAACCAAATTTTGTGTAAAACCAGCAGCTAAATGCAAATCATTTACATTGTTGCTAAAAAATGAAACATACCAGTATGAATGTACATCATAATGTGTTTGGAATACAGAGCTCGAATGATTTGGCCATATCAGTTGGCACTACATGACATTGTCTATATATTATTTGTAATCCTATGTTTTATAGTAATGTCAATTAGTGTAATGCGATTTACATGTCAGAGTAGGAACTATTTTTAGTACATCGAAGTTGAATAACAAAACAATGTCTATGTAACTATTCATCATCCTGTTTAGAACTTTGTAATTCTGTAGATGGCAAATGTCGGTAATTATTTCCAATATCTGTGCATATTTCCTTCTTTTTTGTGTGCACAGACATGACGGACAAACGTACACTTTTAACAAAATTAAAACAATTAACACAATTTTTAATGACGTGTCTCACCTGGAACTTTGAATACTATTTCGTTGACATCGGCGTTGATGGTGTACTCGGCCATGCTGGTCGTCGTCGTCTTGCACTGGTAGATGAGGAGGACGGGGGCGTCCGTCTTGAGGAATGTTATGGTGCTACCGACCTCGTTCGTGAGCAGTTTGGCGTGGTACATATAGTTGACTCCCCAAACGCTGGAGAAAAACAAAACACCAATGGAAAACGATTAATTACCAGTTATTACAACAAAATAAAAATGTAGGTATTTGGTAACGATGGTAATATATTGTGTTGGTGATGTTGACTCCCCACACGCTGAACAAAAGCATCAACAACAAAATATGATTGCATTAATACGATTAATAGAACGAGTATAAGAACCGGTTGGGCCAATCTCTTTAGTTTTAAACCACTCGTATGTATCCAGTGACATTAGTAAAATTGCGTATCAATTTTGATGGTGATAAGAATGATCGTGAGCATTGAGGATATGGTAGAGGTGGTGATGGATGTGGTTGCAGTGGTGTTGGTGTTGGTGGAAATCGTGGTGTTGGTGATGTTGTTGTTGTTATGTTGTTGTTGTGGTTGTTGTTGCTGTTCTGGATGATGATGAGGAGGAGGAGGAGGAGGAGGAGGAGGTTGAGGAGGGGAAAACGAGGAGAAGGAGTAGGTGGATGTTGATTATGATGATGATGATGATGATGATGATGATGATGTTGATGATGATGATGATGTAGAAGACGACGATGATGATGATGATAAAGAAATGGATGTTCACAGTTCAGAACAACAACAACAACAAAAGGCACTTTCTACCAACATAACATCACCCATATCATAGCCTTACTGTCTGATTCTCGATAAAGGTTTATTCATCCGAGCAGAACAATTCTACTTACTTTATACCCGTGTGCTTGGCGATGGCGGTGCAGTCATCATTGAAGCAGGTGCGGACGGTGACGAGCTGCATTCCAGGCCAGATCATTCCCGCTGCCCACCATGTGAAATGCTCGGCGCGGTACACCCAGATAAGACCGCCCTGCGGGTCCTCCTCGACCGTTCCAACTCCGTCCTGCACCCACAGACCTGTTAAAATGAAGTTCATTATTTATTTTAAAGGGGACCACCAGGCAAAGGACAACACATTATTATATGTTTTGGTACCGTTTTGTGATATCAAATAGATACCCAACATTTTGCAAAGGGTTGTGTAATTCATAAACAAAGCAATTAATATCCACCACTTACGGAACCACGGCTATCTCGTGGTTCCACACGGGCCAGGCATTTGCGAGTGCGCCAATGCAATTCGGGCGTACGTCAATAGAATCCCGGATGATTCGTTCGCTCTGCATAGAGCGCCGCTGGCTCTGCTCGCATAATAGTCTGCGCATTCAGACCGCATGACCGCATGGCTGAGAATGGTGATGCGTTTTCCAATTATATATTTTTTTCTGAAAACATATTTTTGTGAACTTATTGAAGGAATGGAATACTAAAGATGTTACCTTTCTATAAAAAGATTATTATTTTTGGGTGGTGGTACCCTTTAAGTAATGTTATTTTGCTCACACACCATTCGTACACATATAAAGCTTATTTGGCAAAAGGTTTCCAAGGGGAGGGTGGGATATACATCTTATTGGAAATGTCTGCATTTAGTTGCACATTATATTGCTTGTATTATTAATATCATCTTTAACTTGTTTACTTTTTTGTGTGATGTTCTTTCTAAAATAAAAAGATCATGATAGACCCAAAATCTAACTACCCAGTGAACGCGTGTTGTATAAGGAGATAGAGTATGTGGGCTATATAAAACGGCATTGCAAACATGGCAAAAGCCTGAAATGCATTTCCTACATTATATCCCGCAATGTAAAGAGACTGTGGCGAATGCACTGTCTGTGAAAGTTGCAACTGACACTTCAGGGTTTAAAACCGACAGCCGCTTCGTGTACTTCTCAGAATAAAGCCTCTAGTCGAGCATCCCTCAATCATTGCCAGAATCATCCCGCCTTTCCGCCTTGTATCCTTGCGTAATTCCTCATATCCTGACAACATCCTCGATTGCAATGTGTTACCTGTTATATATCATGTTAGTATCATCTTCATGCTGTCCTCCGTTTGACCTTTTAAGAACTAGATTTCTTTTCTTGTTTGTCCCGGGACCATTGGGGACTTGGAATGATCTCTGTTTATCACTTCCCAGACCCTTAGGACCCTTAATGCTTATAGGATGAGGTCTGTTTATCAATACCATTTGTACACGTCTAGGGCCAGTGGAGTAGAGCTGGTCGGACTGATTCGTTGGGGGAGGGGGGTACGCCATATTTATGTATTCATTTATTTTGTCACAGATCTTCCCAATAATGTGTGTTTACTTATAGTTTTGGCAAAATGTTTGGGGAAGGGGGCACATACCCCCCCCCCCCCCCCCTTCCTCCTCCTGTAGCTATGACACTGTCTATCGCTGTATCCGCAAAATGACTTGCTTCTCGAATATGTCAAGGGAGTTTCCAAGAGTCGATAAACATGGTACAGCGCAAATGTCGTGTTTCTTTTGATCACTTCCGATTTCTTCCCTAAAGGCCCAGTCCCATACTGACGATTTTCACGGCGAATCGCAACGATTTGACGTTCGTCGAGAAAATCGTCACACAGGACACGACTAGACCCACAAATGCAGTACGCATTGGTACGAATCTAAGGCAAGCCGTTGTAACTATTTCTTGATATCAAGAATTACCAATGCTTAACAACAGAAAAGTATTTCTTGATATCAAGAATGCATTTCTTGATATCAAGAATTACCAATGCTTAACAACAGAAAAGTATTTCTTGATATCAAGAACTCCATTTCTTGATATCAAGAAATAGGAATAAATGTTAAAAACGGCTTGCCATAGATTTGTACCAATGCGTACTGCATTCGTGGGTCTAGTCGTGTCCAGTGTGGCCTTTAGGTCGTGGTGCATCGTATTACATCGTATCGGTTCTTCCCCAAAACCATGGGCGTATACAGATCTGTCATTGATACCCATTCAACTGGGGGATGATCTATTCATTCATCCCCCCCTGATGAATAAGTAGTACGTAAATCGCTACGCCCATGCCCAAAACCGTGGCTAAAGTCGAGTCGATTCGTTCTAGTAAATCTTTGCGAGTCGCCGTAAAAATCGTCAGTATGGGACTGGGCCTTTAACATATTGTTACCCTTTCATACCATACTCGGTCATGGCGGTATTTCGTCTATAAATTATAGTCTATTTTACTCTAGCTCTAAATTGTCGTTCATCCCAGGACATATGTTCCTCTTCATAATACAGTCGGACCTCTTTTAGCATCCACCTGTCTAGAGTAGCCATCTGAAATATATATATATATTTGTCGCTGAGAAACCCTTTATAAAGTCGCAAGATGTACAGCTGAGAAACTTGAGGAAATAGTTGACGTTGTCACTACAATATCTATACTTGTGTATAATGTTATTGCTGACAATTTATAACAAAATGAGTGTTGGGAATCCAGAAAATATAAATATCAGACATATCAAATTATTGCGGCTTAATCAGGCTTTTGTGATAAGAAGTCAATATTATAGCAATGCATCGATTGAAGTGAACAATTTTCACTATACAACTCGATGCTAAAATCCATTTTAGTGTTTATTGAAACACTCTATATACAGAGGAACTACTAGCTGGCACTCGGGCAATTCCGTGTTTATGATAATCGATGTCCGTTTTGTGGACGAGTTTGATGACAAAGATTCTTACCGATAGCTTCGTCGAAGTACCAGGCCGGGACCCTGTCGCCGGCTGAGATGGTGTCGAACCGGTCAGCGATCGGGATGCGGAGGGTGGCGGGCTCGGTCAGCTCGACCTTCTTGTTCCCATCGGACGTCCTCACCTCGACCTCGGCCATCGCGAACGCCTCCATGCGACCCATGGTTCCTATGTTCAAGGATGATAGTACGGAGAATGAGATTGAGAGGTGTACAATATTAAAAAAGATAATTACATCAAAGTAAGACGTGAAAATAATAATAATATTGATAATATTCCTTTCTTATAAACCGCAATCTTACAATAATGTCTCAATGCACATACGTATATAAAATTCTAATAGAGCAGCCCAGCCAATTCATCAATGTTAAATTTGTAAAAAGATACCAGTAGCCAAATGCTCCGTAATAATATTATTATATTAAACTTGTTAAAAACAAAATCTGAATCACAATACTGAGTCGGTTGTGGTATACTGTATATCAACAATGCTCATGATGATGATGACCATGATGGACCTACCTGGCTCAATCAATGCTGCCAGCTCCGGCGCAATCGCGACAGCATTCGGATCCGAGACGTCAATCGTTCGTACATCGAGCTTGATGTTTGTTCCATCAGATACATTCAGGCCACCTTTAAGTTTGACAAAAAAAGAAAATAAAGCAAGGGAGTTAGTATGTACAGTATTACTATTTATTAGTCCTAACATAATTCAGCCATTATGTTGTGTTTAATATTGATGTTGTTGTTGTTAACTTAATCCTGGTAAAAGTGCGCTTACTGAATACTTACACTGCATGTGTGCACAACACGACTATATAGTACATTACTTTTTAAGGTTTTATCCAATCAAAATGTAGTTCGTTTGAATTATTAAAAAAAAACATGAAAATAGTACCGGTACTAATAATGTTGAATATAAAGTGATTTGTATTATTATTATAAATTACTTATACGACAAGTTAGCTAGAGTTGATAGATGAGAAATTAATATTATCGAAGATATTGCTGTTTTAAAGTAGCCTACCACAGAAAGAATATTATTTTACAACAAATAATTGCACGAAATAAGGAAATATGTAGCACAAAGTAATTCACAAACTGGATAAAACAATAATTTAAACCAGATAAAAGTGATATAACTTACTGTTGGTTGGGATCTCCACGTGAAGTTGTCCACCCGGTGTGTTCGGGTCGGCGAAGGAGAAGGTTCGGCTGGTCGGGAGCGGGTAAGGGAACTCGGCACCATCGTTGTGACTGCTCAACGTTAGAGTTACAAGGTTATCTGTTGGAAGTCAAAGATAAAAGTTGTTTTTTAACTATTGTATCAAGAAAACTGTAATGTACACATTCTGGTTGATAACAATTTGTTATCATGTTATAGTATACCCTTCAGTCACTGTCAGTGGTTCACCAGGGTTGTTAGGTTCTGCGAAAGAAAAGGTTCGACTGGTTGGGAGCGGCGGGAAACGGAACTCGGCACCATCGTTGAGACTGCTCAATGTAAGCGCTATAAAGGTTATATGTCGGAAGCATAACAAAAGACATAAGTATTTTTCACTGATTTCTACAATAAAATAAGTAACACAAATATTGGATAACAACAATTTCTGATCCCGTTAAATAAATCTTTAGTCACAAGTATCACATGTATCGATGTACTCTGCTGCTATCATAGCTTAGGCCTCTACATCCGTCGATAAATATTGTGATCCACAGATCGTTCATATTTAATTATGTCCTCAATCAAACTGCCATTTCCTTGCAAGTCAATATTAATTGCTTTATTGTTTTAAATTTCAAATTTAAAGGAGTCAGTCAAAAGAAACTTGGCAGGTTGAATGGAGAATGGGGCAATCGTTAATCAAAATTACTCCTCCTTCCGTCGCCAATTTTCAATTAGCCTGGTCATCTCAATCCAAGGACACATTCACACCCGTTTAAAGGCCCGGTCACATATCACCGGATAGCGTAAAGGGATGTCCGACCGAATATAACATTTGCGAAATCAAATTATCCGGTGATGAAAGTCGTCTCCAATGCCTCATGCACAAAACATTCCGCCGGATATAGAACAACGTACATCGTACATCGCCTGACAAGGAACGGGCAAGAAAAGGCATACGAACGGAGACGAGCGGATTGAAGGTGTTACTCTCCGTCGGGCATCCGTTTACGCTATCTGGTGATATGTGACCGGACCTTTAAGGTCCCTAATTGTCCTACCAAATACGATTCCATTTAAATGACCCATTTGGGAATGGGAGGTTGAGACTTTTTTCACACCAAAGACTAAACGACCGGAAAGGGTGATGAGCCGATGATATTCAGGGATTCATATGAAATGTATCTATACATAATTATATCGTCATCTGTTTCGCAAGACATTGATTTAGTCTCCTCTCTTCACGTTTTGTATGTGCCTATTGACTATGTAATTATGATTAGTTTATACACTACTCACAAAAAGTTAGTCCCCCCCTAGCATTTTATCATATCTCTCAAAAAGTATTTTACCGATTTTGATCATTCAAACGGTAATGGATATGAAATCGTCTTCCGCAAAAAAATGAATGGTATGTGTCTGCCAAATGATGGCATTGTTGTGAAATCATGCATTTTATGACAAAAGGTGTGAACTAAAATCTTGCACTTTTGTGATTTGTGTCAGCTTTTACACGAATAACAAGAGAATCACGAATGTTTCTGAACTTTCAAGCACCAATTATTGCATGTCACTCTATGTTTTACTTTTAATAAGCATCACAATTAAAACAGGACATGACTTGGGCCACTCTCATCCCAAACAATTTCATATTGAAAGGCCTATTGTTTTTAAAAACATGTTTTTGAAAAATGGTTCCACTAAGAACAATGCAGCAGTAGTACTGAATTACATAACAGATTTGTGTATTAGGCCAACTCCAATAAAGATTAAAACAGGACATGACTTTGGCCACTATAATCCCCAACAATTTCATATTGAAAGGCCTATTGTTTCAGAAAAATTCATGTTTTTGAAAAATGGTTCCACTAAGAACAATGCAGCAGTAGTACTGAATTACACAACAGATTTGTGTGTCGGGTCATCTTCAATGAAGATGCTTACTCGTATAAAAAATGTACACAATATGCCATATAAAACTTAAAGTGCAACCTCTTTTTTAACACTTTGTATCAGAAAATACATTTTTTAATGGTAAAAACGTAATTCTATGTCAACAATATTTATTGGAGTTGGCCTAATTCACAAATCTGTAATGTAATACAGTACTACTGCTGCATTGTTCTTAGTGGAACCATTTTCCAAAAGAATGCATTTTTCTGAAACAATAGGCCTTTCAATATGAAATTGTTGGGGATTAGAGTGGCCAAAGCCATGTCCTGTTTAATTGTGATGCTTATTAAAAGTAAATCATAGAGTGACATGCAATAAATGGTGCTTGAAAGTTCAGAAACATGCGTGATTATCTTGTTATTCGTGTAGAAGCTGACACAAATCACAAAAGTGCAAGATTTTTTTTCACACCTTTTGTCATAAAATGCATGATTTCACACCGACAATGCCATCAATTGGCAGACACATTCATTTTTTGCGTAAGAAAATTCCATATCCATTACCGTTTGAATAATCAAAATCGGTAAAATACTTTTTGAGATATATGAAAAAATGCTAGGGGGGACTTACTTTTTGTGAGTAGTGCATATACAATACATATCATCCTACAATGATGATGATTTCTGGAAATATTATTAAATTATTTTGAAGTTGGTGATTTGAGTTGTTTTGGTAAAATATCTTAATGGGACTTACTTTCATCGCTGCGGACATCGTACGTGGTCGACGTCGTCAGGTGTCCCTCCTTGGACGCGACCACGATGATGCTGGCGTCGTTGGGCACGGGAAGTTTGGCGACTCCGTTGTCGAGGGTGAACGTCATGGCGAACTCGTTGGCTCCTCCGGTGCGGACGTCGAAGGCCCGAATCTGGACCTGGGGGATTGGAGCGCCGCCGACCTGGTCGACGACGAGCACGGTTACGTCGACGTTGGACGCTGTCGAAGCAAAAATAAAACAATAATATGATTATTGTGACGACGTTCTTTCTTATTTTTGGTGAAACGTTTTGCTGATTGTCTTGCTGAAGTTCTTGCTGAATATGATTCCTACGTATAGATTTACAATAAGTGCGGCAGTATTTTGGACTGTATTCATTATTGTTTCTCCCCACATGGCGGCAATTGCATCCCTCACCATGATACCCCACCCTCATAGGCGTAGGAGGCTGGGGGAGGGGGAGGGGGAGGGGGGGCTGCAGCCCCCCTGTTTTTTGTTCTTCTCGTGAATACGGCCATATTCGGGCAAAACGCACCTGAA
This sequence comes from Echinarachnius parma, assembly GCA_037951105.1. Taxonomy (NCBI): domain Eukaryota; kingdom Metazoa; phylum Echinodermata; class Echinoidea; order Clypeasteroida; family Echinarachniidae; genus Echinarachnius; species Echinarachnius parma. The sequence goes on from JBAMJV010005532.1 coordinate 54,445, forward strand.
ATTCGGGCAATTCATGTCACATTCGGGCAAAATCACGCCATATTCGGGCAAAATCATATATTATATTTGGGCAAATTATGTTACATTTGGGCAGTGTCATGTTATTTTTGAGCAAAACCGTTTCACATTCGAGCAAAATCGTGTTATTTTGGACTAAACAATTGAAAACATGTCATTTTGGGGCATCAAAGAGGGCGAGGACATTTTTTTATTTTGTATTTGCTTGTCAGGTAAAAATTTGAAAATTTGGGCAAAAGCCAAAAGATTTCAGCCCACCTGAGAAGAATGTGCCCAATTCCCACCCTCTTTAGCTACGTGACTTGCCATGGAGCATGACTAGTATCCTGGTGCAGAGGCATAGCGTGGTCGGACCATTTACTGTAGTTATTTGTAAATAATTAGACTACTTTATTTATATATTTATTCATCTCCTCTTATTTGCTTTTTTGTGTGTGTTAGATTCATGCAAACTAATTTGGGGGCGGCCCACTCCAAGTGTTTCTTTATTTCTAAAGGTTTCTCCTCTAAATGTTTTTGCATTGTTTGTGTCAAATTATTGGGGGAAGGTGCCCCCAGTGCCGCCCCCCCCCCCCCCCCCCCCCATAGCTACTCCACATTCCTGATGCGCAGTCATTCACCTTATTTTGACATTCACTATCAAGTGTTTCATTGACAGTAGCTCACTTCATGATGCTAATCGCATGAAAGGGTGGCGGAGCTAAAGTTTACTAAACAAACATCTAAAACAAAAAAGGTCTGCGCTCCTAATTCGCCTCTTCGCAGGTTTTTTTTTCTTCTGACAAGCCAGAGAAAAGGAGTCCTTACATGTGTAAACATCTTAACCTTGCTTATAATCACTGTTTTATTTACGAATTAGAAATAAAAATCAATTGGATTGTTTTATTACATTATTATTATTAATTTGTTGATGTATTTATTAATCTATGTTTAAGTTTTTATTTTTATCTTTATCCATTATTTTTCAAATTATATTCAATTTATTTATTTATTGTATTCATAATTGTTTTTATTTTATCTTTATTTATTTGTTCGTTTGTTTTTTTTTTTTCTTTTCGTTTTGTGTGTGTGTTTTTGTTGTTGTTGTTGTTGTTTTTTTGTTTTTTTTGGGGGGGGGGGGGGGGGGGTGAGGGGGAGTTGGTGTTGTTGCACACATCATATGGGTTACCCACATACACTTTGTGTGTCCCAAAAGCTACGCCACTGTAGGTTACTACTGACCACACCAATGCTTAGCAAAGCATTTCGCAACTTACCTACGCAGTCTACACCGTCACCCGAGTATCCGATGGGGCAGGAGGCGCACTCGAACCGCTGGGCGACCCCGCCGCTCTCGTAGTCGAGCTCTTCGACATCGAGTCTGACATCGCTGCACTTGACCCCCTCGAAGCAGGGTTCATCTTCGCACGTTTCTTCACCTGTGTGTGTCAACATGCATGGGCGGTAGTTAAATGCATCCATTCATAATCTACTGCATATTAAAAGTGTCTAGTATCTATATAGTCGCTAACGGGCTAGTAGCGGCATGAACGCATTGTCATTTCCACTGCGCAGTATTATTTTTAATATCTAGTCAGAGCTATTTAACAAAATACGCACAAACTTACAAAGGGTTGATTGAACGTGTATGTGGATTGATAAGAAAATGTTTTTCTTTGATCTGTATATCCACTTTGTCGTTTGTGGTGGGTGAAAAAAACATATCAAATGAATTTCTTATTGCCGACTAATGAATGAAAATGCGAAGTGCTATTTTGCTGTCAAAAGTTAATACACAGTTAAATAGATCCCCGGTATATTTGTTTAGAATCAAGGGTTTCAATGATTGACTTACCTAGCCTCATACACTTGGAGCCAGTTCCTATGTAGCCAGGCTTGCAGACGCATCGGTAGCCCCCGGACAAGTTATTGCAGAAGGCGTTGACGTCACACTTGTCCCTATTTGCTGCGCACTCGTCATCATCTGATGTGGAGAGATTTGATGATTAATTTATTACTTGATTGATTGATTGGTTTATGGATGGATGGATTGATCGATTGATTGGTTGATTAATGGATGGATAGTTGGATAGATGGATGGATGGATTGATTGATTGATTGATTGATTGATTGATTGATTGATATATATGTATTTCATTTATCTTAATCAATTACCATGCAGTACTGTTGATCAATTAGCATTATAATCATCGTTTTTTCCAACCATCATCATCATCATCATCATCTTCACCATCATCATACTAATCATCATCAGAATTATATCATCATATTTATCATCATCATCATCATTATCATCATCACAACTACCACTATCACAATTCATCATCAGCAGCAGCATCATCATTAGGCCTACTATCATTATCATTATAGTGGTCTTAAATTATTTAACATTAATTTGGCATCATCATCATCATCATCCATGATGATACACTCATAATTATCAACTTCAAAATGTCAAACTTAGTGGAAACGACCCAGCCTTGCATAAAGAGTTGCAATCGATCGTATAAACTTGTAATCGATTGCAAGCCAGAACATGTGACTAAATGCGCAAACCTGGTTCAAATGTACGTATTTTCTGACTTTTCTGACTATTATTTGCAACTTTAACAATCGATTGCAACTATTTGTACTACACCACCATTATATATTACGTCAAGACATTGTTGTCATCTGCATTATACAAGCTGGTGTAAATATAACGGCTTTGACCTATTTCACTGTTACTTGTTCATAAGGTATCATAACAAAATGAGTAGGGGTGCACGGCATATGGTAACCTTTCTTTATATAGAGAGAGAGAGAGAGGAGTCGACGCTGACAAGGCCACCTGGGAACAGGTGTCTTATTTTGGACGAACAGAATGTCTACAAGGAATATAATGCTAATTATTTCTACCTCCATTATTATGATCATCGCAGACACGATGGCCCGTGCGTGGCCTGTGACTCAAGTTTGACGAGGAAGTACCCTAATTGGTCCGACTTCGAAGGACAACAGTGTATCTCGCCACGGTGCAGAAAGTACAGGTTTATGCGCTGTAATTCCCGCATATCAAATATGAATATGAACTTGCATATAATTATTAATATTATGCCGTTGACCCGAATTCCCAACAACAGTGTATCCATGGTGAAGAAAGTACAGGGTATACAAATGCGCTGTAATTAAGTCCCGCATAAAAATATAAACTTGCATATCACTGTTAATTAGGGTATCATTATGCGCTGTAAGTCGCGCATAAAATAATATGAATATGAACTTGCATATAATTATAATGCTGGCCCGAATTTTCAACATAGGCGTTTTTAATTTAACCCTATAGGTTATTTTTAATCCATCAAAATGATATCATTGTTGAAGCCTACAGACAAATAATTCAGCATAGTGTGATTCTCCGTGATCGCAAGGTGATGCCTTCTTTTTTGGTCCGAGACTACATATTCCCTGGGATAGATGATCCCCATGTAGGTTGGTTCATATTGGTATTACAACAACTGACACAGTATCGCGTATAAACTAGACTCAATTTATTTCATATGATAAAGGCGATCCATCATTTTGCTTCTGTCATGCTGTATTTGCTTTCCAATTCGGTATTACTCCTCAGTCCTCGCCTAAACGGAAATTGAAGAAGAAATGTTGTATGTATATTTGTTTTGAGAATCGTCGTAAGGGACTGCATGTCTACATATATACATGATGTACAAACTCATCGTGGTTCTCACCAAAAAAAAATTGTTTGTATTTATTTCATTATTATTGTATAATTTAACTATGACAGGCATTATAATAGTTTATCACTTAACATCATGTGTAGAAACAGAAGATGAACGGAAAAATATGTGAAACTGTTCTTTTAATATTGAAGCGTCAAATTAACACAATCAGGACCCTAAAAACTCTGGCTGGGTTATACAATTATGAAGAGTGTGCCTTATATAAGAATCAAATCGTCTTGAATGGGTTAAAAACGAACAAATAAATACAGAATGATTTGAAGAGGCCGCCCATAAATTTCCGAGAGCTTTGATGCGATTCACTATAAAAACCAGGGAACGACATTTTTGTATTTGCGTTGAGACATTAAAAGGTTTTATCTTTCGCCCACACGACAGTTTTCCTTAACATCGCCCTGGATTTATAACGCTGTATCAAAAAATACAGATAAGCTTTTCAGAACGAAAAAAAACCCACTATAATAAGCAAAACCTACAATAAGCAAAAACACGGTCTTGGTCTCCTGTTAGATCATTAATGCAAATGACATTGTCCAATACCTGTGCAAGAAACCTGTCAGATGACAGGAACAGTGCCCTTTTAATGAACTTAAAACCAACTAACCTGACTAAGCGATAGGTAGAGATTCCCCCCATACCCTCTTCAAGCTCCTAAACCTAATTTCATCTCAAATATTAAGCCCGATTCTTCGAATCATTAATGGACAAAGCTTGCCGCAAAATGGAGTCACGAAAGAACTTACTCATAAATTCCAGTATGGAATATAAAGTTATATCAGCAAGTTTTTAAATATGTTTTGTTCTCGGTCGACCCAAAATGCCGTTGGCTAGGCTTTATAGGCACAATGTCTGGAAACTGGTTCATTTTGTAGATCATGACCCAGTTATTTCATTTCCACACAATGATATATGTGCTACAAATACTGATTATTTTGATCAGCCTTGTAATTAGTCATTTATCAGCTTCATCAATGACTTGTTTAAGCCTTATTAATTTTGGGGAAGGGGAAGAAGTGACGTCGTCTCTTGTGGTAAATTGAATATCAGAAAGAAACAAAAAAACATATGAAGGAAAGGTTGGAAAGTTATGGTGTCCATGTCCATTCTATGTGTTATTATTCAAATGTTGCTTGTGTTAATCAACTATATTGTGGAATAGTCCCACCCAAAAAGTGGCAGTCGTATCAATTGATCGTTTCAGTAGGTCTACAAGGAGGTTAAGGAATGGCTGTCCCTATCATGTTGCAAGTAATATCTATGGGGAAAAACAAGTGGAAGAAATACATAACATAACATTTAGGTTTTATTTTATCTATACACCCCCTCCGCCACCAACCTCCCCTCCCCTCACGTCTTCCCCCCACCCTGGATACGCCGCTTCATTTGTTATTTCTATGGTATGATTTAATTCAAGAAGTAAAAGTTTCTAAATGTCTTCACCTAATTATGTCGATCACCGCATCGTCATCCTAATGGACCGCTAATGTCACAATCTCATTTAAAGAAGCACCCTCACCTATGTATACGCGTATCCTGCATATCAGAGTAGGCCTATATGTCAAGGTATATATGCCACCGTATTGATTCTATACTTGTTAATAATGGCAGGGAGGGAGAACCCTTTTTAAACTAACCTATATAATTGTAACGTAAAATAAAAAAAGACATGCAAAACTGTTCTTTTCTTAAGGAGGTGACCTACAAAACTGGGTCATAATAAGCCGTTCAACAAGGCATTGGTGTCTGAGATGGATGCATGGCAGGAACAACTGGCGAACGCGACTATCACACGAGCAGCGGCAGTATTTGACAAGGTTATAAGGCCGTGTACGAGTCTGAACTGAATGCATGGCATGAACAACTAGCGAACGCGACTATCACACGAGCAGCACTATAGCTGCGGGTGCAGCTCCTGCTGTATGCGTGCGGTATTCTTTAACCGGACTAGGTAATAACATACGTAATAATACTGGGCTAATGTTGAAGATATAAGGATTGCAGAAAATCGACTATGAAATTATTGTTTTCAAACATAAAATTCATGAAAACAAAAGTATATTATTAATACAATTATTGTGTATAAAAGGGGGTCACTTAATAAACGCCTGTGCGTTCGATCCTATAGCAGAATCTTCATCAGTTGGTAGAGTGCTTGAAAGTTAAAGCAGAAGGTCGATTGTTCTACAATCCTGCAACGGTCGACCTCTCTTTTCATTCCTATTCAAACCAATGCCAGATTATAATAATTATTATAATTATAATAATATTCTCGATTTAAATAGCGCCTAATATGATTACAGTCGGACATGGATATCCCATGCACCCATAGTAACGTATACTAAATACGGAAAATACAAATAATGCAATTAACGTGCACATTCCCAACTCCTTGGGAAGCATTATAGCCGGGCTACGTGTTACAGGTGCACACGTTTATTACCAACACATTGCATTCCTATCATGCATACTGAGTGCCCATTTATCACGTTTATACAATTTGGTAGAGAGCAGCATGTGTGGATACATTGCCTTTCTGAACAGCTGAATAAAAAACGAGATTGGCGTAATTGTATAGCTCGGGTTCGAGCTCGGGACATCACGATTCGAAGGTACGCGGCATGCTCGTGAATGGGCTCATCACCCTCCCTTTGTTTTGACTTCGTCTGGATAAATGGGCGGGTTTTGTCAGACGTAAATACGATCCATGTATACATGTGCATATCGGGTTGCCAAAACGGGGACTTAGACATGTTGGAAGTATCTTGTTTACCATCACCGATGAAATATAGTGACCGTGGTGGGTGTCCTCCTTTCTCGTGCTGCTGTTTGGTTTTCTCTTTATGTTGCGCAAGGTGAATAATCCTCATTTCCTATACACTAGACTGCATGGACAGGTAGGATGTCCCTTTGGATACCAACCCGTGTTAACTCTTCTAGTGACGTAAACACGCAAGTTCAATCGTGTTATTGCATAAAAACATGTGACATGTTTGTTTCATTCAAAATTGGCCTTTCGTGTGAACCTATTCATAATTAGGAATTGAAGACGTTGGAAGGCTTCCAATATTTATGTAATAATTCTGCCTTCGTATAAAGGTAAGCTTGCGTTCTTGTAGACAATATTCAACTAATGAAAACTAATAACAACAACTAGCTGGACAAATCCATACCCTTGGTTGTTGATACACATGGGCGTCTGCTTATTGTTTGTAATCGTTTTCAAATGATATTGTCTAGAGATAGTCTAGACTACATAATTAACCATAGCAATTGAATAATCATTACATGCATACATTAATACATGTACATATTTTTTTCTCAAATTGATACAACGTATTACAACAGCTGATAACCCAAATCCTATATAAATACAATACTAGGTCTGTATAATACCACGTTTAAATGGTTGACTAAATAAATATTTGTCGATTATTTACTGTTAAATCTGTAGCAATTTCGCAAGAAAGTAATTATGATTTTCTTGCGAGCACACACACACGCACACGCACACACACAAAACATACACACACACATACACAACCACACACGCACGAACACACTTACTAATTAACACACTCAAGAAAAGAAAATATGGCTGCACGCAACGTCCTCAGCAAATATTAGTATTTATTATTTGGATTAATGTTGATAATTTTAAATTTCTATACAGTGCTATACATTTTCCCATATAATATTAAATGAATATTATTAATGTGTACAAGGCTGTATGCAAGAACAAAAGGACCGCAAATCATTATTTTAAAAATAGATACTTGGAGGATAAGGGCCGCGGTCTGCCAGGATTTTTTCGACTGGGTTACCTTCACCACGCCTTCCATTAAGACAGACCTCAATCTAACACGTACACTCCAACGGGCTACGTCCGGCTGACCTATGGCCGGCGGTAATAGCTGCCTACACATACTCATAGGGGTCGCATGTAGCTCGTCTGACCCAGTGGCAGACTTGCTTGGTTTGCTTTCCCATACTTGCCATTATAAAGCAAAACAAATTAAAGCCCGATCAAAGTGTCGCAGATACCGACAATGATGTTTGAACAGATGACTGACCGACATGTCAACAACACTCTCGTACACATTTATCATGGTTCGGCTCCTTTCAGCCGGGCCTTGCCCGTTGGGTGATCTTCACCCTTCCCTCCATTGAGGCAGACATTTTCTAGACAGCAAGGGCCGTCATGTTGGACTACAGATCACCGACCATTTGCCGGCACTTGTGGCATAATGTCGATTTAAACTTGCCGACACTTTTAACGGCTACTTTTACCCGTTCCTTGCTACCCTCCATTGTGGCACACCTTTTCTAGACAGCAATAAAGGGCCGTTGGGCTACATATGGCCAATTTTGTTTGCCAAAACTTAACCGCCCATTACTGACAATAACCAACCTTCAAACGGACCCCCTACAGCCGACAGGACCTTACCGTTTGGTTTATTGGCGACATTAATTTTGTGTTGCATTTAATTAAAGTGATACCTGTAAAGTGTCAGATATTGCACAAAATGACATTTGAGACTTCAATCCTATATCAATATCATTGTAAAATACAATTGAAAGATTTGTGAAAGTTTGAAAGAAAACGAACACTGTTTACCTAGTGAAAAAACGAATATTGAGTTCATATTTTATCACCGAATACTGATGGCCTGCCATACATTTTGTCGCAGTAATGAATGATCCGTTTGAGATATTCGCACCCTTGTATGTTTACACACGTTGTACAGAATTCATGGAATTTGCACTCGCTCGGCTCAAAGTTCAATCTCCGGAATGTTCTCACGAGTGCTGTATGCGGACGTTCTCAGCTAGGACAATTGTACTTTTTATCAAAAGCGTTAATCAACGTGATTGAAATAAAAGATTTAAATGATAATTATCTTCATACTAAAGGGACATTTGAAAAAATCAAACCCTATTTTATTATTCTTTTACCATAAGCTAAACAACACGGTAGAAGAGAAACGAGGAAGCTCCAAGTAATTTTCGTGGATTTGGACACTTTACAGGTATGACTTTAATATATCAGAATTGTTAAAAGCAGATAATACCCGTTTTATTTGTTTTTATCTTGGGAATCCTAAGTAAGTTAACGATGCTTTTTAAAGATAACCTTAAATACTTTGTGGAAACAAACAAAAAGGCAAACCACATATAACATATATATATTTATGGAAATATAGACGGCATATATTACATAATAAATACAGTCATAATTATAGTCAACTTAAGTAAACACTATGAATATCTCACAACCATTAGAAAAAATTACTTTGGTTCTTCACTTTCCAATATAACGCCTTTTCAATCAATACTCGTTTGTAGAATTTAGGGGGGATGGGTGGAATACAACTGGCTATATCTCTCAACTTTGCGAACAAAGTTTGTATATCACGAGTCATGTACTACATATTTTGAAAATGCAAACACCTAAGCAATAAATACAATACTACAAACAAAAGTTACGTAAAACGATCTGAAGTAGCATGCTCAATAGAGAGCTAATAGCAGAAAGGGGAGTATAATATACCGGCAAAGCGAACATATATATTAAAAGTATATGGTTGAAATATGATATATTAAAATGTTCTTTAAGCAATGGAAATGCGAGTGCAAACAAAACATGACTCCGAATTTAACGAAAAACAACTTTCTGTATTTTATTCAAATAAATTTGTTTAGCACATATACCCGTAATGCACACGACTAAAGGACTAGCTATTAAAATATCTTTAAAATCAGTAATAACATCTATGGCAGAAGCATGAAGATCATATTTAATCAATAATAAAGAAGAAGGAAACAAAATTTCTAAATAATAAACAGGCAGCTACTATAGTTATAAGGTCAAAGTATAATTGATAAAAACGAGAAAGGACGACAATAGGATCATAAAGAAACATATACTACGTGAAAGAAGTTTATGGAGGGGTATGTATAGGGTACTTATACTAAACAAATATGTATAGGGAACGGTTTGACATGGGTAGAATGTGGAGATCATAAATATGATTTATATTTTACTAAAAGAAAAGGGAAAAGCAGCTGTGGAACGGCAAGAAAGACGGCAGAACAGGAGAGAATTATGAGAAATTAAATTTTAATTGAACTAAATAATGAAGAGTACACTTATATGCACACAGCATGCACATGGCTACAAAGCGAGACCGTAAACAGCCGCAACAAACATCAATTTACCAATGTTTACAGTTCATAACTACCAAGCGTCATACGGACTGCAAGTGATCTAAGGCATTTTGATCACAGAGAGAGCATACATCAATTCCAGCTGAATATAATCATCCATGATAACATGATTGAAATCAATTACTGACGCCCGTGCATAATGAGCAAATTGGTCTAGTAATTACAAGCCTCCGATTTGTTAATCTTCAGTCAGCAAAGGTTTCATTTAGACAAGTGATCTATTACCGCAATTGATTGCTAATTTGCTACGATTCGAAAATATGTTTAGTTTTTTATTTTATTAAGTAAACACATTCCGGATAAATAGTTATAGCCTGAAATAACGAATATTTGAATTGTATAGACAAACACATAGCGTGATTATGATTTAATATTTAGATTATTGTGTATTTACATACTGCGTGTGTTAAATTAAGCTCTGTGAAAAGGAAATATTTGGATGTTATCGAGTACTTTTTGTATCATCTGAACATAACGTATTATAGAACTTATGAAAGAACCAGTAGGAATACGCAGATACAATATCAATTTGAAAAATAATAAGAATTCAAGAATTATAGTTTGGTATTTCTATCACGATTACAATTAATTTGTACACTATTCACAATTAAAAGTACTCTTGTATCATACCAAATCATTATAATAAATACAGCAGTTTTATATAAATGACATTTTTGATGTCCCATGTAATATTTATACAACATATGTCATGGTATGTGGAACTTCAGAGCTACTGTAAGAATATATAACTATTTTAAACAGAATCAAACAAACACGTGGAAATAAGATGATCATTCAGAGTCCAATTGGTGGTATTGTAAAGTTGAACAAACCCTTGCATTCATTGTAATATTCAAAGTACGCTCCTAACGGTGGTGTTTGTTTTAAATTCTTGAATGGCTACAGACTATTCTTGCTAGGGATTTGTATACAGGAGTAGCATATATCACCTATGTTTTGATTTGTGTATTTTTAACAATTTGTCGCTTCTTGTGAAATTGCAGAAAGAGAACAATCAAATATGATAAAAATATCGTATTTTTGCTTCGATCTCTTGTTTATGGAATAATAATTAATTAAATCAATAATAAAGAAACAACACAAACTTAAAACTCGCGTTTTGTAGGTATAATAAAACGGTACTATATTAAGTTTCAACATGTGCATAATTATGAATATCTTGACTCATATCAACATAATCAAAGGGGCAGGCAAGCTGCGGGTGTATTAAAAGAATTGCCGTTTTAATTCCCTAAGCGTATTTTGTGGATCATTAGATGGTCGTTTCGGTGTCTTATTATCAACGGCCTGATTCTGCCATGTCGGCCGCCTGCGCTGCTAATAGCTCGCGATCGATTAAAGACCTACCCTGGTGGTCGGTATCGGAGTCACCGTTACCAACTGATGACCAGCAATGATTGTTTAAATCCAAATTTGAGGAAAGCATTAAAAAGATAAATGAAGAAAAAGCAAACATAATGGTAAGTCATTGAACGTTTCATTAAAAATCATAACACAAATATTAACGTGTTTATACATTTTCTATAACGATATATACTTGTCAAACCACAACTGTTCATCTATCACCTCTACCCAAAACTTTCATCACACACGTACATTAGATGACTATGAATTTTTCTCACACACTTAAAGTAGATGTAGATGAAAACAGACGTACCATACATGGTCTACACTAAACACCAAAACTCATATATGCCCATAATTATGAAGATGTATCCATTGGGCATTTAACATCAGAAACAAACAAAATAACCATTTGAGAAATAATCATTACTTCCGTTTGAGACGTCTTAATCATACCCAGAGGAAGAAGAAAGCAGGCCTAACATGCCTAAAGAATAAAGAACCTGCTACCTCCTCCATATCAGTCATTACCCCAAAGATTAATGATTCAATCGCATCACTCATTATAAGCGTTGTAACCGCCCAACATGCTCTCCTTGGAGCTATCTATTTTTTCGGTTTTCGACTTGAAACAAAAGTGTTCATTTTCACATCCGTTACTAATTCTCTTACTACTTCAAGTGTCAAGGGCGGTTACATTACTTTTGCTATTTAAATAGCAACAAAACCGCATCCAGACGACCTACATTCATGTCACAAATGCAGTCACAGTTGAAGCAAATGAACATACACCCACTCCAACATAAAACAGAAGAACAATATACTTTAAATATTGTACCGCTGTCATTTCATCACATCTAATACCATGTCACAATCAAACCGCGGAGATTTTATTTGTAAATACTCCAAGAAAGAATCGTGCAATATGTGAATAGTGAAACAATATTAATAGTGTGTATAATATTTCTTGCATGGCTACTTCATCTCAAATGACAATGTCATCATCATCACCATCGTCATCATCATAATCATCATCACCATCTTCATCATCATCATCATCATCATCATCATCATCATCATCATCATCATCATTATCGTCACCATCATCATCATCATCACCATCATCATTATCATCATCAACATTATCAATAACTACCATCAGGAAGGAAGGCTGCAATTTAGGAACTTTTCAAAATGCTGCCTTTAATACCACATTGCAATTTGTTATGATATTTCAGATGGCGGACAAAGAACAATTTAAATGTTCAATGATGAAGTCAAAATATGAAATACTTATTGCAAAAACAAAAAAACATCCTGATACAGCCAGTATTCTAACCAAAAGGATAACATTTTTGATTGAAATCCAAACTGAAATTGAAAATTTTAACTTACAAAACTAGTGATTTTGGCTCTTTAAGGTCGTTCCAAAAAGCATGAAATTCGCTTTTTCATAACCAAATTTATGTCAGGAGCCTAAAATTCAAAAAAATGCCTGAGGAATTAACAAATTATTGCTGGTTTACATGAATATTAATAGTTGTACTCACCGACACAGGTTAGTTTTCCGCTGACGTACTGGAATTTAAACCCCTCTTGGCACAGACATAGGTAGTTCCCGTAGGTGTTCGAACACCGCCTTCCCCGCGGACAGTTCGCTGTCCCCTCCGAACATTCGTCTACGTCTGTATACATACAAAATGCAAAGAAATTTACGATAATGGGTACAGCGAATTTCATCCAAGTTAAATTAATTTTCAAGAATGTTAAGATGCATCATAGTATATGATCATAAACATTATATTTGAAAAGGTAACACGGTGGTTAACATGGAACTGTTACGTCTGTGCAAGTGATATTGGTCCAACTAAAAGCATGAATATATAATTAATGTAAAGCTGGAGATGGAATATTATATAATGTTTTATTATGTGTATATTTCAGAAAAGGGGATGGTTTGTAACAATGGTTATAAAAAAAAAGTACGGTAATGAATAATGGCACTGTTAAACAGATGGTTTAAACAATAAAGAGCAACATGGGAGCACCATCAACATAATTATAGTAATTGAAGATAAAAGCAAGTTTGAATCCTACAATGTCAATGAATAGTGAGGTTATGAAGTGATGATTACAATTAAGTAAGGTTATTATTATAATGACACGTATACTTTCAATAAGATGTTTTCAGACAAAAACAACATCACGAACGCTATCATAATTGAGGGTAGACAAACATATTCGAAACCATTAGTGACAGCCTGAATGTGTACATGCGCATATTGACCGTGACTCACAATAATCTATGCCAAAGAGAACTTTAATGGGTCACAACTTTGTTCTTCTTTTCTTTTTTTTCATATGTTGTTGTTTGGATAGAGGTTGTTAAACTCGGGCAGCTTACTGTAACGAGCTGGTACGTGAGCGGTTACCCCATTCAGTATGGGATGCCCGTGAGCCACATAATAACTCTACGGACTATTGCGATATACAGGAGGGAGTATGGTAATTTGTCACCGTGTTTCGGTGTAATTAACGGGAATAGTGCAATGACCAGTATAGTGGCCCTAGATGATACTAATTAACTGTTATTAGACAAGTACGATGCGATGGAAAGGAGGGGCCTCCACCCCACCCTCCCTCCCTCCCCCCTCTTACCATATGCTTACGCTAATATAGTTGTGTGCCGTACGTGTATTCGTTAATGTGCGTGTATCATGTTTATAGGGCCCCATTAAACGACGATAATCATAATCTAATGACTGTGATTATTGGCTTTTTTCGAGGTTGATTTGGTCATTGTCCGCCTTTTCATCGAATTCATCGAAAAACGTACGGTTGTCCTAATTATAATCACAACGGTATAATATTAACACCGTGACGCGGTAGAAATTGATGAAACGTTGCATTTCCCGCAATCTAACATTTCTCCCCCGCACCAAATCGCTGTCTATTTTATTTATTACATTTCTTTTTATGTTTGTATTCATTATATTTACGTCTATCTAAATATATTGATCAATGAATGTATTCATCTACACGTTTATCTATGTTCATACTTTCAATGTTAATGTCAAATGTTCATGTTTTTAAAGCATGATGACCCTACCTGCATTGACAAAATACAGTTACTATGTAATTATTGAAGTGTGTACTATATTATTTAATGTAGGTTTAACTGCATAGAAGTGACGTAATTTTCGACATTTGCAATATCAGTTATGTGTTGTTTTGAGTGCGATTAGATATCAATCAGCATAACATGGCAATCTGAATTACAAACTATTTGATACGTAAATATCAAACATTATTTCGGTATACACTAATTATATAAGATTATACATTACAATTTACACATTACATCAATATCACATAATTCGAGTTGTCTGGTGCACATGGTTAAACATAAACTCCCCCAAGTAAGCTATCATTTTACAATCATTGTAATAAATGGCCCTCTCGTTTAGCGTGGGACGATGATAGCATCATAATACATTTTTTCTTTAAGAAAATTATCACACGATATTATATATATGGTAATAAAGATGACTTTTTTCTTATTCCCCGTGGCGTATAATGTGAAATTAGAACCAATTTAAAACATCAACTCCACTGTTCATATTAGTATTGCCCAACGATCCATGCGAGATATCGGCCATTTGAAATCGGAGGCATATGAACGACAGTTGACTGTGTTGGCGGGGTGTCGGCTACTGGGTATATGGTGCCGAGTATCGGGTGCTTTACACAATGTGTATTGTACACTACTGGCAGCCTGGAGCCAAGTGCCGGGTGTCAGAGGGAGTGTGTCAACTATTGGCTGCCGTTGCTCATAATGCTGGCGGTAAGACATGTGGCGTCTCCACAATAATATATACAATATAATTATGTAAAAGGGATGTGACACGCTACCGCCACGTGACCAACAGTCACGCATGTGCTGAAATGTGGTAATGTAATATATATAACTATGCAAACATGCAACTTCAAGACGCGTTCCTCATTTTTATTCGGGTTCACGACTATAATATCGACTCCATGATTTTATTATTTGTACACTCTTTTCATTGTGGTTCTTGAGAGTTTGAATGATCAGTACTTACTGTAATAATGAATAACATTACAAACTTTATTTTAAAATGAACACAAAATACCAATAAAAGGTCCCATGCACTGGATTTCTTTCTTTGTATCGTTCCTTTTAACTCGGAAAGGTCGGTTTATCGCGAGGATGAAATAACGGTGGCAGACTATTAGCCCGAGGGGGAAAATATGGGAGACTATCACCAGCTGGTGCGTCACAAGAAATGTTATAACGCAAATGTCCCCTGGCGGAAACATTATACCTAAAGATTGTCAAAAAAACGGTGTAATTGCTACACTGAGTGCGGTTCGCCATTTTGAACTAGGCTAGTTTGTGCGCACTGCACAACACGGATGTGCGCAATGCGATCGCAAGATGGCACCGCGCACCTGATTTACGAATCAGAACCACATTTAACCCCAAAAGTGCCAGTGGAGCACATTCCCAGTGCCACATTAATTGGAAGGCCACAGCTAAATTACTTTTGGGGAGATTGAAAGGATTCTATTGAATAGCAAATGCCCCATGCACACCTGAAGATTAGGATGTGCACTGAAAATAGAGCCACTTACGTATACAATGCCACCGCACAATACAATGGGCATGGTTAAGTACTCTATTACCATCGCGTGCAATCATAGACGTGGCATCCAAGCAGTAGCTGTAATGCAAGCACTTGGCACGTTAGGGATCTAGTAACTTTGTCTGAATCGACCAATCTCACGTGCATCTCTATTAAAGATAGTCGTTCGTTCATGCCTGGTTGTTTTCCTCATACTAATAGGCATGATCTGAAGTATAAAACCAGAGTTGTTTGTTTAAATGTTTTCTTTGTTATTGGGATATTTATGATCAAACTTGGAAACAATACAGAGGATAATTTCAACTCTGTACATACAAATGAATTATCACACATCACTAAGTGGACATAATATCAAAGACATACACATCTTACTATAACCCTCTGGCAGTGTGTGCGTATGTCAACAAAGATAATAACTATAATTATTAGATCCCTTTAAAAAGAAAAAAAAAAGAAAAGAAAAGGCATTAATTTATCATCTCAGATATTCCTTTCCTCGCCCACGGTAGAAAGGAATACTTTTATGAATTACCTTTTGGCAACAAAGACCATAATTATTTTTGACGGAAAATTCAAAATTATAAAAAGAAGAAATTATTAATTGCGTCCATGATCATTTCAAATGTCCCTATCGCCCCGAAAGAAGATAGTGATATGTGAGCTTTTCCTCAAGTGTTCTTAATTTGTCATAACTTATTTCGCGTAATCAATAACTACTCAAATAGAGTAATGAAACAGAAAATATACCTCGATCTTTTCAGATGGTTAATTTTACACCCACATAAATGCGATATTAGAACACTTTCTCTGAAAAATTAGTTCCCAATTAACCTTCACCTTTTCAGCAAAAGGAAATATATACTTTGAACATAATCTACTCGCATGACTTACGTTTATCTTCTCAAATGGCCTTTCTACGCCCAAGGGAAAATTGAACCATTTCTTTACAAAATTACCAAAAACCCAATTATCTCATAATTGATGTGGAACATTACTCCTATAATTTGCTTCGCTCGAGAAAAAAAGCAACGTACAAGGTTCTAGTTCTAAAACACGTTGAACTTTGGTAGTATCCCATTGTGATATAGCGGTTTGAATACAACAACGTGAGTAGGAAAGAAGAGGTGTCGATAACTGTGCTGAGTTATATATTATTTCCTCAACTTTCCTCCATATAACTAATGTATGTAGTGATTTTCTGTGTTATTATGCTTGTAATTTCTGTATTTTTATTGTATGGGACCCCTTTGAACATCAGCTTCTACCTAAAGGGCCATCCCACCCATTCGTGGAAATAAATCAGTTTAAACAATTAATTAAATATAACAAAATACCTTCACAACCAAGACCATCAGCAGTGAGCTTTAGACCGTCGGGGCAGAAGCAGTTAAACCCATCATCGTACTGGACGCAGCCGAAGGCACATCGTGTGTTGTAGCATCTATCGTCACCTATATAGCAACGGGAAGATTATCAAAGGAAGAGAAAATAGATTTGTAATAATTGTTATATTATTAAATTGTAACTGTATAGTTTAATGTGGAAAATATAAATTCATAAGGGAAGGAAGAGAGTATCACGATTATAGTGTACATATATAGTCGTACATTCTATGATTGCAATAACAACAAGTCACCCATGGCATGGTGCAACCAAATGCATATCGTGTGTTGTATAGCATCTATCGTCACCCATAGCAACGGGAAGATTGTTCAATAAAGAGAAAATATATATATAGCTCACAATTTTAATACAATACAAATATACATAATCATGATGACTATAAGAAAATAGTATGACATCATATTTATTGCACATAGGTGTCAGAATATTACATTAATATACGACACTATATGATTGCAATAAAAACCCGTCATCCCTCCACAGGGTGAAGCAAAGTCGTATAGTGTGTGTTGTAGCTTCTTTCGTTACCTAGCAACGAGAAGATTATCAAGTATTAGTGGTAGACGAAAATGAAGAGATAATAATGATATACTCACAGGCCCTGAATCATATATATATATATATACAATATATTCACAGGGTATACATAAATGTATGCAAATAAGTATACACCCACTTTTGAAAGTATGTTTGACATGATATTATGTGCATGACATTGAGGGCGTTCTGATATTAATGGTTCAAAAATACATTAAAAACATGATATTAAACAAGAACGAACAGACATCTGATAAATTCAAGATGAAATGATATACCGGCGTAATTTTGCAAACCTTAGTCCGTAAAATTAACAATTTCCTTTCAAAGTGATTTAATTAGCGGTAATGAAATCGGGTCGAACACCCGCTTTGGCACCAGTGGCGACAACTCCCCATATACCCGTTGCGATAAACCGAATATATTAAGATGGAACTACCCAAAACGTCGCCAGGAATTTCCTCAATATCAGAGATATTTCTCAATTCCTTTGACCAAGCAAGCCCGATATCATGGATATATAAAAATAGGCAATTAATGAATTATTCCTGTTTTTGCTATATAGCTTTACTAATATAAACATGTATAGTGAAATTAGTGTAACCACCATCATCATGATTTGTTTTTATCAGTGACAAACTTCAATACCAATTTTAGTCACGTTAGATGAACATCTATCTCTGAAAAAGGCGTAAACAAGTAATTACAAAAATAGTTATATTTAAAAAAATGTTATTGATATATGTTGATATCTCTAATCTGAAATTCAATATAGTTAACTATTTGTGTCAAACCTTCACCAGTAGCCGTATCTAACGGGGGTGCAGGCCTCCCCGGATGATCTTGCCGCCGACCCCCCCCCCCCCCCCCCCCCCCCCCCATAAATGATTAATTACAGGGAGGCAAACCCTTGTATTAAAGCATAACCCGCCATTTTAATTTCTAGGGGAAGCGCGGTATAGCCTATATAACTCTAATCTATATACATCTAGCTGCATGGAGTTCACCTCTATCCATTTTAGATGAATGTAGGAATTAAGATATTCAGGTAAACTTGTCTAAATAACTGGGTCAGGTAGATTAAAAAAGGCGCTAAATCCCCTTCCAATAAAAAATGAGTTAGCGATATCAATACATTTATTAGCTACGTAGCTATCAGCTATCTAGAAATCAAGATATTTAGACAAATTACTCGATCAAAATCTAAATAATTGGAAGATTCCATTGTTTATATTACCAAACGCATGTGTGCAAAGTTTGAAAAAAAAAAAAATAATGATTTTCTCCAAAAATTGATAAGGTGGATTTAGCGCCTTTTGGAATTAAGCTGTTCAAATATAACTTGGTACACAGGGGTTAATATTCGAGGGGGGGGAATGAGATCCATATGACAGATGCAGCTGGGATTAGGCGTATAGGGTGAGATGGAACAGGGACTAATTAAAGGGGTAGTTTAGTTTTGGTAGAGAGGGCGCTGCACATCACAATTTGTTTGTGAGGTAATGAAAAACTGAGTGTCGAATTTGAGAGAACATGCAATTTTAATGGCAGAATAAACTTTATTTGGTCAAAATCGACCAAGAAATAGCTGAAATATCAATAAATATATCTGATCTAATAATTATTTGGGGCCCAAATAATTCGACGATTTTTCAAAAAATTTAAAAAATGCTTGCACTTTTTCAAAAATGTTCAAAAGTGTTTTTTAAATAGTTCTTGATCTCTCTATTTAATCATTATTTCAATAAAACATCAAATGCATAATTTTGTATGAAAAATGGTTGAAACCAATGCCTATTTAGAAAGCGCCCTCTTGTGTTTTAATGGCTCTTTTTTTTAATGATAACGGGCTTTTTACTTAGTCGTTTGTACTGTTGTATACCTTTCGAGCATGGTGGAGTTATAACTATTAGTTTATAATGTTACTGTCCATGTTTGGTTACTAAAGTTCAGCCTTACCAAAACTAAACTACCCCTTTAACTTATTAGTAATTCTTCTGATATATATTTGAATTTTGATCAATTTTAAGGGAAATGTTTTGACCATGCCCCCACGTCCACGAATAAATCGGAGATAAACTTATTTTCCTGATAATAAATGGTATTGCGGAAAAGGAGATACGGCTGAGATTGGGCGTCAATCCAGACCCTATCCACCCCGTTCCTTCCCCCGTGTTTCCCCCGGCGCCTTGCGGTGCTCTAAGGGTCTTCCTCGGTTTCCGGACCACGCTCTTCAGCTTGGCTATTAAAAGCTAATTGACCACGCAATTATCAGTGCTTTATCCAACAGCTTTCTTATCATAATTATTATGTAATTATGTATAATCATTAATTATAGTATTGTCGATTTTTTTTAGTGCTATACAGGAGCTAATGTGGGTCTGTGGATCGCTTAAAACAAAGACCAGGTAACATCTTGTTTGTCGGCCCTTTGGATTTATATTTCCCAAATTGACACAACCTTTCATTTTCATTAGTTGGTATGTTAACTTATATTGTGATATATAATATTATACATACGATTGAACGGGAAAAGCTAAAGATGTATATTAATGTCATGTTTTACAAAATGCGACGTATTAATCCGAAACCTCGCTGGCTTATTCGTGCAAAGCAAAAACAACCTTATAAAATAAAAATGTTGTCATGAATTGGGTTTCAAACACATACATGCCCAGATGGTGATTTTTACCATTAGCAGAAAATATATATACCCCCTCCCACCCACCCCCCTCCCCCCTCCTCCCACATCCTTTTCAAGTGGACGAGTATGTTATTTCCTGTTTTTCAAATGTTCAACATTACTATTTTTATCGAAACTTTTAGATGAAACCAAATTATACGTCTGAGGTAGAATTATGTAGGCACCTCCTATGCCGAGGGCACGACTGGAACATGTCATTTTAATACGCCTTGACATAATACATGTTCGTTATTTTGTTGATTGTATTCTTTGCTTTTCGACTTGAGCTAACTAAACTTCTTAAAGGGATCTAGTATCATTGTTCAAATCCACAAAACTTACTTATGATTAAAAAAAAGAGCCGTTCAAACTCAAAAGGGCGCTCTCTAAAAAATCACTGGTTTTAACCATTTGAAATAAAATATTGTGCATGTAATGTTTTGTTGAAATAATCATTATATAGAGAGATCATCAACAACTATTTAAAAACCTCTTTTGTTAATCTTCGAAAAGAGGAAGCATTAAAAAAAATGTTAACGGCTGGTTCAAAATTATCGAATTTGTGTGGGGCCCCACGATAATTACAAATGGTATACGGTTTATGGATATTTCAGCCGTTTCTGAACCGATTTTGATCAAATAAAGTTTATTCTGTGATTAAATTGTATGCTCTTTCAAATTTGACACTCAGTTTTTCATTATCTCACAAGAATATTATTTTGTGTAGCGCCCTCTATACCAAAACTCAAATATCCCTTTAACTTTAGAAAAGTAAAATGCGGTTTCTTATCTCTAATGCCTAACATGTTATTATTATATCATAATATAATGAAACTAGACCCTGCGTGTTACAATGCGATTTAAAATGCAAGAGAAAGTTTACGTCCCCGGGGGCGGATGATCAAATTATTTCTACATCGTGCCCTTGACTTGCTCAACAGTGCGACTTGATTCATAATTAGGAAAACCTGTTTAAGATCGTACAATGTAATTCTCTAGAGTGTATGCTTAAAAAAGCAGGTGTCCTTTTAATGAATTGATTCCTCTTAAAAATATATTTAAACTGATACTTTTTCTTATTTGACATTTAGTGTTGTTTTGTTATTGTATTACTATTAGAAGTTGGTTAAAGCTGCGGTAAACCTAACCTAGTTTGGGCATAACATAAATGTGTAAAAAAAAAAAAAGTATGTCATTAAACAAATTTATTGTCATGTTGTGTAAAGAGGAACAAAATAATGTTGACTACAGTATTGTTAAAGGGATAGTTGAGTTCTGGTAAGGAGAGTACAGTTTTAGTGAAACTGAATTTTAGTTACCAAAACCTGCATCATTACATTACAAACTAATAGTTATAACTAGAAAGGAACACAAAATTACACATGACGTAGTAAAGATCATGTTATCATTCAAAAAGAGCCGTTAAAACGTAAGAGGGCGCTCTCTAAACACTCATCGGTTTCAACCATTTTGAATAAAATATTGTGCATGTGATGCTTTGTTGAAATAGTGATTAGATAGAGAAATAACCAACAACTATTTAAATACCTATTTTGTAACTTTTTGAAAAGAGGAAGCATTTTTTTGAATTTTTAACGGCTGGTTCAAAATTCTCTAATAAACACGGGGCCCCGGGTTTATTACAAATTGTTATATTTATGGATATTTCAGCCGTTTCTGAACCGATTTTGATCAAACAAAGATGATTTTATTGTTTAAATATTATGCTCTTTCAAATTTTACACTCAGTTTTTCATTACCTCACAAACCAATTAAGTAGTCTAGCGCCCTCTCTACCAAAACTCAACTTTCCCATTAAGTACCGTTGTAAAATGCAGCTGCTGCTGGTAAGATCATATTATTATACACATATTAATCTACGATATTTCTTTACTCATGTATTTCATATTCAAATAACCATTCTTATGTAGTGTTAAATATAATCCTTATTAAAACAAATTACTGCATATTGCGCCAAGAGCTGGATGGAAATGTATTTTACACGTGTTCCATCTCATTCTTAATCATGTTAATTGCACATCCGATCTACCGGCGCTACACTATCCCCCAAATCCCACCCCATCAATACTTTGTCACTACGTAATCTGAGAGATAATAGGGCGCGGTAATTGTGGCGATACTTAAACTCGCATTAACACCATCGGCGTCTCCATGCAATAGTTATACAAACCTCATCTATAATGACTTAAACTCGCATAACACCATCGGCATCTCCATGCAATAGTTAAACAAACCTCATCTATAATGAATTTGCAAATAATTATACTCTCATCTTTCACGGCCATTGTGGTGAAGGGAATTGAGCACCGTGGGGCCTTTTTTCTTTAAAAACATTTCCTTCTAAATCATGAATGATTTAGTAAGTTTTCAAACATTAATGAATGACGACAATGCGTTTTCCTTGTAATGTATTTTAAGGGCATGTGACTAAAGTTATAGTCATGCGTTAGTCACGTATTTCTTTTTCTTGTTGTGTACTGTAAATTGACCAAACTTGGCCGACCATATGAAGGGCCGCCATGTTAAAAAAGAATATAAATCATTTAAACATTGTTGCATGATTAATGTTTAAGTGGTCATTATATATGTACAACATCTCAAATGCGCCGTTTATCTAATATTAAGGTGAACTTTTCAATGTCTTATGATTGCCCTTGACGATTAATTACGTACAGTGCATCCAAACGTAATCATCGTGGGGCGCTCAACTCCCTGGGGAGCATACTTGCCCGAGTTGCTATATCCAAGAGCGATACATGCTAAACAACACCCGAACAGGTACCCGTGTATATACCTCCTTATAGGTGGAGAGCAGTTATGGTCATGTATAAGGAAATGCCCTGCCGGAAGATTATAGTTTATATACGTAATTAAATGCCGCGGCATCCATCGCTTTCGAACCCACAACCCCTTGATTAGAAGTCGAGCGTCCATTCGATCGTGCCACAACGCCTCAAAATGCTGTGTACATTATACTTACGGCTGCATGAGCTTCCGTCGTTGAGTAGAATGAACCCGTGGTCGCAGTAACATCTGTAAGATCCTGGTGTGTTCATGCACCGGTGATCGCACGGCCTCACGCTGCACTCGTTGTAATCTGAAGAAGAAAATAAAAATGTATATTATAATTATTGTGTTTGTTATTATTCAAAATAATTTTGTATGCACGCCGTAATCATGGTTAATAAATATTGACCAAACGTACGGCGCTATTATATTCCCAGCGCTTCGAGTGTGTCGTCCATTCAAAACTCACCTATAAACGTATACAAATCAGACAATATCATTATGCATATTTTAACCAATCAGACTTGCGCATTAGGTCACATGATCACACGAATGCAGCTTTTACAATCGATTGCAACTCTTTCTCCAACAGGGCCCTGGTGAGGTCTATGAGAATTGTGCCTTGAGTGAACCCTTGCACTCGGAGGGTTAAACGCATACGTGAGTATTGGTTCTTCCTGAAAAAATTTAAGTGTGACGTTTTCGCTTGGATTTGAATCTAGTCAGGACATCTGAAATAAGAATTTTTCCCTCCAAGAGCTCGCATTCTTGTGAAATTCTGATTTAAAAAAATTATGTTCTCCTCATCGCGATTCATCGCGATGTTCAGCCGCGGCCGCGGCCGGTCGATGCATTAAACATGCAATGCGCCAGCGGAATCGACTGGGGACAGTCTGGCTAGGTAAGGGATGAACGTTAGTATTTCCAAGGAGGTATGAGTTAGCATTTTCGACTTTGACTAATATTTAGACCGAAATATGCAACTATAAAAATTTTCATTTGGTGTTTTAGCAAGAACTTCTCATATTCGGGGCTGCATGTACAGCATGTTTATTTGCGAATTTACAAACCTCGACCATTACTCAAGCATATCTTTAAGCTCGTCATGATTATATTCAGACAAAACTCATCAGCATCTCCTACTACGAAATATCCACTCATTCCTTTCCCGGAACATGATGCCATACTTCGGGCAATCGTATAAAGGGGCCATTAAATAATTGATTACTTCCATGACTCCATTATTATATAGCAAAGTAGTATGCGAACATTTCGAAATATTCTAACGATGGCTGCGATATTTTTTAACGATCACTATCATCTATCAATACCGCAAAACGACCAACATGAAAATAACACGGATGGTTAAGAAATACCCGAAGTATCCTCTTCCAGATAACTCAAGGAGACAACTTGTATCCTAATATCATTCTCTTCCACAAAATAACTTAAGGGAAGTTGCATTTCCGAGTATCCCAGGCCTTGGATGGCATATATTTTCTGCATCCCATGTATTTTGTAAAGAGGCTTAATTGATAGACGAGTCAATCCCATCATCTTCATGGAATTGTTGTATTTTGTGTACATGTTTAGGGAGAACATACGTGTTCAGAGAAAGTGCATATCAAAGAGCAATCCCCTATTGAAAAATTCCCAAGATCTCATTTAGAATTGTTCTCTCGAGTGGAATCTTCTCCAAAGATCTGTTAAGGCGAAACCTGGACAAAGACGGTGATTATGATTATGAAAGTACTCCTCAAAGTTTTGAGTGACCAGTGCTTATACTTTAGATGAACTACAATATCGTCTTGTCATAAAACCCCACACGGTAAAGTAGATGTCGTCTACGTTCGGGTCGTAATTACTTTGATGACACGCATTACAATCCGACTGCGTGCGTCGCATGCCATCGGGGTGGCAATGCCAATGAATGTCTTAACCCTCTCGTTGTGAATCTCAGATTAGTTGTGTTAAAGAAACATATTATTGCTCTCTCAGTATTATAATATCACGGTACTGAGTGGAGCATTGACAGGCTAAAATAAGCACTGTCAGTTGACTAACGTGATTAATGAGCATCCCTAGCTACCAATGCGGATGTTGCCAAGTTCTTGAAGTTGGTGCTATGAGTGTGAGTGTAGCATGTTCCAACCTTGCACTCATGTCGATTGACCTGTAAGTTCAACTAGTACAATTACTGATTAGTAGCGGTTGCTGCTCCTAAACACGTACGTTCGCACTTCTCATTCAGGTTCAAATTAACATATGTCCTCCTGTGATTTTGAATATTCCACTATTTTAACCTGTTCCCTACTAGATTTTGCAATTCAAACAGAGTTAATTTAGGGCCCATCAGGTTACCAAAGGTAATGAGTTTAATCCACGCTCATCGAGGTTATATTCCCCGTAGGCAATGGGTTAATCCGTGGTCATCAAGGTTCGATCTCGTGACTGGCAATTGGTTACGGATTAAATGTCATATTTGAACTTGACGTTAGAAACGATTAAATGAATGGATCGAATAACAAAAAAAAGGAGGACGTCTGGAACGGAAACTACGTCTGGACGGTCGTGACTGTGAAAGTGATACTTCATAATCGTCTCTATTTATAGCATCCTTGATTCATATCTAACAGCATAATGGGGAGAGGTGACTTGGCCATCTAATGGACGCTATATATAACGAGACCAACTGTCCATACCAATTGACCAGCGGGGAAATCTCCAGATGATCCTTATTTGTTACTAGCAACGTGGGGATAGAACTGCACGTGGGTGCTTGACATACCATTTACTACTAGTATTTGAATATGAAACCGTCGAATACAAGAAGTCTTTAATAAATAATGGTAAATTTGATAGTTACTATTACCATGTTTACCTAGCAAACGTATAGATGGAAATTTGGACTTGAGACACAACATTATAGCTGAATTGCTCAGGAATATTTGAAAATGCTAGGCCATGAACAAGCTCATTGTTTAGGCGATTGTTCTAGAAAAGAAAACGTGGGTGTTACCGCAAAGGGTCCGAGGCCGAATATATATGGCAACATTTAATCAGTAGAGGTCTCATCACTCTCATGTTGCCCCCGAATGTTATTTGATGCCCACCCTCCCACTCTCTGCACCCTTATTATAATAACATACCAATAACATCTTGAGAATCGACGATTATGCATCCTTTTCTTCGCACGAACTCTTCATAATAGAAGATCGTTGAACTTTTAAAGAATGATCTGAGAAGGGGAAACTAGTTCCTCATGTCGTGTCTTGGTGTGATGCAATGATCATTTAGGAAGCTACCATAATTCATCTCGAGGGCGTTATCAAAATGTATCCGGAAGGCTCCAGTGTGTGACATTTTAGCGAAATATTGACGACTTGAAATGCAATTTACACTGGCACGACATGCATATCCTTGACCCAAAAATCAATAAGCCATTAGACATTCCCATCGTGCTTCTGAATAATGGATAGCTTCCTCTAGACCCCGGTCAGGTTCATGAATATTCAGGAGGCATTTACGCTATGCAAATTAGACATCACAGTCGCCCCCTTTCAACACCATAAACGTCCCGCCGGGCCTAACATAGGGGATGCTGATGGGAAGTTATAGGAGGGGTGGGAGGAATTTCGCGTTGATCGTTTCCGTTCTACGAGGCGAATGCGCGGTGCGGAATTCCAGCGACATACCTCAAATCAGGATCGGACCAATCAGCGAGCAGATCACCTTTCAAACGCGCACACACGTGGTTTCTTTGTTCGGAATGATATGCTCGCATGTTCGTATGGTAACCTTCGGGGTGATTTCATAACTCGCGGGAATAATGTCGATAACGCTGTCTGATCGATCATCTACCGATGCGGTGGTGATTTCCGCACGCGAGAAAAATTCCACCATCAGGGCATCGTTACACAGGCCAAAAGCTATCACCATAGATCATAGATCATAGATCGGCCCAACTTCCTATAAGATGCCTTCCGACCAATTAACATCGCGAATCCACGTGTAAGTCCCTGGCAAATAAAAACCATGTTTATATGTTCATGATGTTTTCGTATTTCAATATTGGTTTATGATTATTTGGTATTTTCCGTTAGGGACTATAATAATAACTCCGTAGACCCATTCAGCGTCAAGTTGAATTTGCTAATTTCGGTCCTGTCATCGTCTTCGCTCGTCTAGCATCGTTTAGCCTATAACTAAACTAGGACGGTGCAATCATCCCTCTTCCTAGGTCGCCATATCACTTTCATGATTACGGGTCATCAACTCATCATCATTCCGGAAATTATGAACCCAAATTTTACAATTACATTCATGACCGAGATATGCATGGGAAGATTAGAGTGGCTAGATAATGGGAAGGTTGGAGAGTGTCATATTATGTACATGCATATTGTAAGCACTCCATGGTAGTGCATGTAAGCATTACAGCTGTTGAAATGTATCCACTCAATGTTCTGGTTCTGCATGGGGTGTTACTATTGCAAACATGACATAGCGGTGTATAATATGGGTAAAGACGTAAACCTTAATATACTACCTCAAATTCTCTATTTGTATCAGGCATAATTTAATGTAATGTTGTATATATAATAGTATTATAATAAATACATATTGAATCATGTATAAGGTTTTATCGTTCGGACGCGGCAGAACAGAATTACGAATTGTTATGTTGTGATTAATATCCAAATTTCAATAAATACATATGTTTTCTTAACTTCCGACTGCTAAAGTTAACCACAACAACTTCATAATGCTTCGGTTCATATTCCCTCCAAGAAGCAGCGTGATCGAAACGAAACATGCCGTGCTGAGAATCAAAACCAGATTTGTCTTGGATGTTATTTTTGTCTTGATTTTCTTAAGGAATTTGAAAAGGTGTCGTATATATAAATCCCCTTAAACATGTGTGTTTGGCAGACTTGTTTAGGTTTCCTAACCAATCTAGCATCTGCCAAACATATGCAGTCCGGGGTTATAACAAAATGAGGTCAATCTAATGCCATTCATTAGAATGTATTTTTATTATAATTATGTGCTGCTTGTATCATGTTTTTATAATGATGTTTTATAAACGTGTTAGTTTAGAGTCGACCAATGCATTACTGAAAATTCATTATTTAGAGTGGTCCAAATATTTTGTGCAAAAAAAAAAAACTAACAGCATTAAAGGTACCGTTGAGTATTGGTTATTTCCCGAAGTGCCCCCCCGGTATTTTTTTGTGAGATAATGGAAAAACTGACTGTCAAATTTGAAAAGAACATACAATTTTAATGACAGAACTAAACTTTATTTGATTCAAAATCGGTTCAGAAACGGCTTGAAATATCCATAAGTATATTTTTATTCAAAAGATCTTCACCGGCAATCATCGGGGGATATTTAGACTTTTTAGAAAACAAAATAAAAATGCTTAAAGACTACTTGGAAAAAAATCTGAATAGGTTTTTTAAAAAGTCGTTTGATGATATCTCTCTATTGAATCATTATTTAACAAAACTATTTAAATGCACAATTTTGTATGAAAAATGGCTAAAACCGGTGATTTATTTAAAATAAGCGCCCCTCTTGAGTTGTAACGGCTCTTTTTGAATGATAACAGGGGTTTGTACTTAGGTCGGTTGTAATTGTGTATACTTTTCGAGCATGGTGAAATTAATAACTATTATTTTGTTTGTAAATGGTGCTGGGTTTTGGTTACTAAAGTTAAGTTTTGACCAATACTCATACTATCCCTTTAACTGTAAAAACAGGGTCAAAATGAATGGTTAAGGATCTAGCAAAAGGAAGTTATAAATAGTGTGAGTATTAAACTTTGAAATAATATCACACTCGATTAAAGTCATAAGTAATTTCAACCCAACGCTTTATGTTGAACATTTGTGAAGCGTGTAAAACATCGGGAATTAATATATCAGGATCATATTTTGACATAATATATTGATCAAAATAAAACGGTGAAAGCTATATAGGTTACAAGATATCGTACCGAAAGATCATTCTAAAACAAAATTATAAAACGTTAACTTTTATTTAAAAAACGCAGTTTTAGATTACAAGAGCAATTTCTTAAAATACTTGTATTATGAGCTTTCGAGCTTACAACAACAATAAGTAATGAGGTGAAGATAAAGTTATAGTTATATTCTCGACCTAACATTCCTAAGAGAAAAATTGTCAAAAATATGGTTATATTTACACATTCTTCGGAATTATGTTCCGTTTTTATCTCCCGATTCATCGTATACTAAATAAAAAAATCTCCCGCGCGACCCGTCCAAAACTGAGACACTTGTCAAATTCTAATTTCCATATCTCGACCTAACATTCCTAAGGAATAGTTGCCAAAAATATGGTTATATCTTATATAAATAGGATACATACTTCGGGAATGAGTTTCCGTTTTTATCTCCCGATTCATCGTACACCTATAAAATCTCCCGCGCGACCCGTCCAAAACTGAGACAATGTATAAAATTCTAACTTCCATATCTAGTCAAGATTCCTAACTGGGAAGATGACATGACAGTTCGGAAAATGTTTCATATCCGGGAACGATCATGATAACCCTGAACTTGAAATGCAAGCCAAGGGAGACCTTGAGATAAGAATGTTTCGATGTCGCGTCCTTTCGGGACGGAATATAAAAGTTTCCTAATTTCCTCATTGAGTTCATGTCACTCATTGCTCATCACATTCCATAGTCGCGATTGTGGGCGCGCTTCCCTTTGAATAAGAGAATACTAGTACATTATTTCGTTATCGCTTTAGACTTTGAATCTGTATATCCTTCGAAGGTTCCATGGCGAAGGTTAACTTGAGAAGTAAGGTTAAAACTTAAAGGGAATTCAGACCGGTATATTCCGACGCGTGGATCCATATTGCGCACTTTTACGCACAAGTCGTAATCCCCAATGTGGCACTGTTATAAGTAGCGATCGCAAACTGTCCCACTTCACGAAGGGCCCGAATCGCGTTCGGAATATTTGGACTAGTCGAATCATGGTCGAATGGAATTCTCATACAGAGATGTTTACGAGCAAAACTATTACGTAACACGCTTAACCGCACCGACTTCACAGTGCCGCTTTTTGATCTTATCAGCGATTGCCCTCAGGACTCAGGTGATAAGCTCGAGGCAATTCGCTCGTTATATAGATAGCCAGCTGTGTGCTGCATGCAATTTCATAAGAGAGCACCGCTCTACGATCGAATTCAACACATATCGTGAGTTTACCTCGGGAGATTACGGTGGAGTTCAAGTTGGAATTTGCTGACTAACCCATTCTAACCCACGCATATATGCCTTTTAAAAGGGATCTAGCAACTTTTGTTGCCCATGTGCAAAAAACTGGCGAATGGTTGATGGTTGTGGTCTGGTATGTCCACTGAGGTAACCGTGTGAAAATTACATGGCAAAATAAATATAATGTCATATTGACCAAGTAATGAGCGAAAATGACAAAGTGATATTCTCGGTAATCATTGTACTGACTTTGTACACCAGTTATATCTTTCCAAATGGATAATTACAAATTCGAACACTTCATTCGTAAAATATCTTTCTAACGAAAGGAAAATTTGGAAAAACCGAAACCTGTTCCATGCTTTCTACTGGTGATAAGATTACAACCAAGGTATGAGAGAACCACTATAGTTATAATTTAATAAGTTTTTGTGGACTTTGACAAAGTTAATAGATCCCTTTAAAGTATACAAACGTCGGATAGTGTTACGCCTGAAAGCTCGAAGTCTTGCTGTCCATTCGTAGGGACCCCGTTGGAAGACGTGGAGTATATATAGTATGAACCATTCCCACATCACGGTTGTTTAAAATTACATTAATAGTAGTACTTTTGCTCTTGATTTAAACAAAAAATATAAAAACTACCCCAATCAACCAACCAACCAAACACGCCTTCCAATAAAGAACATTTGATGTGGTGGTGTATCGCCAACCTTATTTGCTGAATTATGTTATTGTTATTAATTATATGGATTGATATTTTACATTGACCTATTGACAAAGCATTATTTAGTTTTAGGTTAAAGGGCACCCAACATAGATGGTGAATACTTATCCGCAGAAATGTAACACTAATTGTGTGTTAGCACATTTGTGTATCCATTGGCATTAATATGAAAGATCCCTCTCAATGCCCTTGAGCCGCTTGGAATGAATGCTCCACGGAAGGTTGAAGATGCTGCACAAAATGTGTGTTGGTTTTGCATTGTATCATATGACAGGGGTGATAATAGTGTAAAGCGCTTACAGATGATATCGTATCAATTTTAGGCGCTACATGAATCAAACACATTATTATTAATTTTGGACTTATACACACAATATTCCATACCCGTCCGAGATACATATTTAGTACACCATCTTTATGTGTCAATTATTCCCCAGTCATTTCTTACTCCATTTCGTCACCATGACCCAAAAGAAATAGTCTTGCCCTACGGTGTTTGCAAACGTGGTCTTTTGGTTAAAAACGAGAGTGGAGGAGGAGAGGTGGGAATGGGACAATTAGATTATCAATACGGGCTTGATCATAATTATCTCCCAAACAATACTTATATCTTCCGACGAAATTGCGTGGCTGTATCCCTAGCATCCCTAGATTTGCGAGGGATTTGTTTTTCCACTTGATAATTAACGCCTATACACAAATCAGATTATACAAATTAATAGGAATTTACATCGAAACAACATCGGATCATGAAAGGTTGGGGGTGAAAACAGTAGATATCAGCAGTAGTCACTGGATATTCGTCATGTTGGATTTGTTTGTCTGTTGATAGAAGTAATTGAGAACTAGCGTATTATACCCCTGGCCAAGGTGCATTAATTGGGGGCATTGTAACGGCGGGCTTAATTTGCCCCCAAGGCTTGTCACTCCCTTTGTTATGATTATGCAAATTTAAGTTAAGTTGTAGCTTCATGTGTACACTAGACAATAATTAGCCACCTCTTTTCCAGAATTTGGGATCTAGTGAATGTTTATTTTCCATAAATCTCAGTAAAGGCTCAGTGTGTTGTTATACATGGGAAGCGTAATTCATTATATAATGTACCCTCTCCGCTTTAGATTCTGACAGTCAGTATGACTATAAAAGACAGACATTTGCACATTTTCCCCTTAAAGCATAAGAATGGAAAACAAAAAATTGAACGTTAAGATTACAAATGTCAACCTTTGTTACCCTCCATTCCGATCAAACCTGGAATGCGGAAACGAACTTCGAAACTTTTAGAACGCCAATTTGAGAAAGTATTATACCGTTATCATCATTCTGAAGATGCGTCAAATTTGGAAAGAAAATTACATTATTGACGAACTGACAAGGTAATGCATACATATGAATGGCTTAATTCCAAAAGGCGCTAAATCCACTTTTTCAACTTTGAAGAAAGCAGGCTTTCTTTGTATACAACTTTGTACACATCCTTATGGGAATATGAACATGTATAACGTTCTATATTTTGAATTTGATTGTGTGATTTGTCCCTAACATTATAAGGACAATGAAATCCAGACAAATTGTTGTATGCACTGTACAGCTAAATGTGATGAATAGTCCCTGAAAATTTGAGCACGATCGGTCAAGAAATAAGAAAACTATGGCTCTTTGAAACGAGCCGTTTATTGCTACGAGTGACTCAAATTGGGCAACGCACTCTGGCACAGTTGTGGACTACTCCCCATAATTTTTGTACACAAAAATTTCAATTTTGTTTAATTTTCTCAAAATATATGATTACCCTTCGTTTGAGCTCAACATATGGTTTTGTAGAATGCATTTAATACATAACATATCATGATTCGGGGAATGGAAAAGTTGTGACTATGAAGAAAACCTGTAAAAATGGGAACATTTGTGTACAAAATATATTGGGGAGTAGTCCACACACTTATCAGAGTGCGTTGCCAATTTTGAGTTCCCCGTATGAATAATTGGACATCTTCAAAGAGCCATAGTTTTCTTGTTTCTTCCCGATTTTCGCTCTTACTTTCAGAGATTATTCCTCCTAATCTCTTCAAGTCTATGAAAGCAACATTATGCTTGGGTTTCATTGTCCTTTAATGCATTTCTAGATAGCTACTGTAACTTATTAATGAACTGATATCGTTAACTCAATTGTGTGTGAAAGTGTGGATTTAGTCCCTTTGTAAACTAAGGTCCTCATGCATTTTTTGTATACAAAAAGAGAGATCATGAACTTTTATAGACCGGTAAAACATGTTTTGTGTTGAGTGTTTTTTCCTTTCGCCAGAGAGATGCGAGCTAGAGGTTGGCAAATTGGAGCAAATTCAAATCAGTCATTTTGTTGTCAATGCCAAGGAAGAGGAATGAGCGAGGATATCAAATCAGACATCTCAAATGGCGGCGATGATGATGTCAAACAACAGATAAGTTCATCAGCGGGACGGACGGAGAGAAATGTTTTTGAAGCGATCCATATATACACTTGTCATTCATTTCATGATTCGTTGATATTGCCGGTGTATTTAATTTCTTCTCTTTTTTTTCTTCTTCAAAGAAACCGTAAATTTGTTTTAACTCGAAAGGACATACACGCTGAACTAATAAGTTAATTTTACCCTCATGCCGCATACCAAGAACTTCTATATACGTATGATACGCTATAAGCAATCGAACTGTTGATCCAATGTAACCCCACATCGATAATCATAATATCATAATATGCTTACAATGATATTGGTATAAATATGATTGAAGTCTCAAATATCACGTTTAAAAATAATTTACGAAGTTAACTGGTTTATGGATCTAAATCGTCTAATTATGTATTCGAAAATTTTGATTTCAATGAAATTTCGAGGGCAAATGTGTTCCGTATAAACAGGATGTTTTTACTGGAACAGGATATCAAATAACTTCCTCAATTATGCAGATTATTCGATTGCACGGAAGGAGGGAAATTGATATTTCCGAGGGCATAAATAATATTTTTTATAAACTTTTACTTAAGAAAGAAAAACTAAGTCATAAGAAATGTAAGCGCAATAATTTGATCAGAGTACTGTCTGTCGATATTGAAAATCTCTCTCGATTTTGCTTTTCTTGCTTATAATTGCAATATACTTTAAATATAATTTACAAAAATATATAAAATACTTGCTAGCAATACAAGAACATTCTCATCATCAGTCCGCTGCAAAGCGCGATGTTATATTTCAGATATGTTTCAATCATTTTAAATCTCAATAGACTTATCATAATTACAAAAACAACAACAAATATCCTAAAATAATTACTTTGATTTTCGAACAACCTTTTGATTATCTATTTAAAAACAATATAATTTGAATTTAAAACTATAGTTTTGTTTACCTTTATCACAAGTTTCTCCGGTCCATCCAGATTCGCATTTACACCTGTTTGGTCCTACACATGCGCCGTGCACACAGGAGTTCTCGCAAATAGCTGTAAAAAAAGAGAGAGAGAGAGAGAGAGATAAAAGACAATTTACTTTGAGTATTACAATGTATGTTAATCATAATTATTGTGTAGTGAATATAAACATATCATAATTTTGTAACACATTTCATGATTTATTTATTTATTATATAATAGAGCAGAATAAAATATCAATGTGATTATATTATCGTGATTTCGTTGATGTTTGTAAATACCGCTGCATTTTATTGTAAATAATTATGCCACTACAATTCAGTTTGCAGCTGCGAAAGTGACACTATTTGTTGAGTAAAATACCATTATCACTATTATAACTATCATGACTTTATCCTAATCTTTATGTGAGAAGGTCGTGTTTGCAATTCGGAAGATACTTAGAAGTTGTTTGGATGAACAGTATAGTCCGTTCTTGGCCGTGGGGACTGGCATTAAACATAACGTGTGTTCTTTATATACGTAAAAAAAAAAAAAAAACAGTTTTAATGTGTCACGTCGAAATGATTAAGTCAGACATTTACCTTCACTTAAATGGATCTAGTAACTTTGTTGACATATGCAAAATGTGTTGAATGGTTGAAAAGTGTATATTTGTGTGATTTGATATGTCCACTAAGTAATGTGTGAACGTTTTATTGAGAGTAATGAGCGAAAATGCAAAATGATGATTCGTGAACTAATTACACTGACTTTGTACACCGTTATAACTTTCCAGTGGATAATTAAACATATGAACACTTCGATCGTAAATATCTTTTCAGCGAAAGGGAAATTCGAAAAACCAAACCTGTTCCATGCTTCGATTGGTAATGCGAATACAACAAGGTATGAGAGAACCACTGGAGTTTTAAGTAAGATTATAAGGAGTTGGGAAAATGTCACTAGATCCTTTTAAGTCAGAGCTTTACGACATAATGAAAAGAAGACTAACGATGCATGCATCTTCTGGAAGGTGTTCTAAATTGTCTACTTTATAACCAAGACGTTAATTACACACGAGCGCATTATTAGTATAATAATGGTGTCGTTCCGAGCACGGGGAGGGGGCGTTTGCTATGAGACTCGAATATTGGTATAAGACGTTCTCTTTAAGGAGGCGACATTATAACCGATTACATCAATAATTCAGGTGTAAGTTGTTTCCAAAAACGTGTGTCGAACCTTGTCCCACCTGGTGCCCGGGGGTGCATGCAAGGTCACAGTTTTCGTTGTTAATCATGAGTAAAATTGGCCGGAGGGGTAGATACACGCCCGGTTTGCCGGGTTAATCGCGGAGAGGGGCAGACGAGAGTAAGAAAATAGTTAACCGGCCTCTAGACCATAGACACATTTGGTTCACAGAAATAACGTGGTATTCTGGACGACTGGATCCGAAAGGGTAATACTATACATGTATCCCCTTATCTATCTCCTGGCGATGGGACAACGGATGCATGCTTCAAAACACACGAGGCGTCACTTCATCAATGAGAAGCAGCAACTAACAGCGGGATGAATTCAAGCGATAAACTGTTATCCTAACGATCCCTAACGACGAAGAAGAAGAAGAAGAAGAAGAAGAAGAAGAAAGAAGAAGAAGAAGAAGAAGAAGAAGAAGAAGAAGAAGAAGAAGAAGAAGAAGAAGAAGAAGAAGAAGAAGAAAGAAGAAGAAGAAGAAGAAGAAGAAGAAGAAGAAGAAGAAGAAGAAGAAGAAGAAGAAGAAGAAGAAGAAGAAAGAAGAAGAAGAAGAAGAAGAAGAAGGAGGAAGAGGAAGAAGAAGAAGAAGAAGAAGAAGAAGAAGAAGAAGAAGAAGAAGAAGAAGAAGAAGAAGAAGAAGAAGAAGAAGAAGAAGAAGAAGAAGAAGAAGAAGAAGAAGAAGAAGAAGAAGAAGAAGGAGAAGAAGAAGAAGAAGAAGAAGAAGAAGAAGAAGAAGAAGAAGAAGAAGAAGAAGAAGAAGAAGAAAGAAGAAGAAGAAGGAGAAGGAGAAGAATAAGAAGAAGAAGAAGAAGAAGAAGAAGAAGAAGAAGAAGAAGAAGAAGAAGAAGAAGAAGAAGAAGAAGAAGAAGAAGAAGAAGAAGAAGAAGAAGAAGAAGAAGAAGAAGAAGAAGGAGAAGAAGAAGAAGAAGAAGAAGAGGAGACTGTTTATCTGAAATATTACAATATATTCACTGTTTAAACCTAATTTCTTAAGAACGTCTTTAATTTTATGAGAATATAACAATATGACTTATTTTATATTCTTAGCAGCTAAGATTGTTGAAGTGAAGAAAATACATGGATATTAAGAAAAATATGAATTAGAATTGGCAGATATGGAAATAAAGTCGTAATGGGATTCAATTTCTGCCATAATCAAGTTTATTTCGATCCCGTTATTAGCTGTCTTTTAATTAATATCAGTAATTAGCCGTTTTTGTGTGTTATTTCGAAATTCTATCGTAAAAGTGTTGTTGAAAACGAGCTTAAAATTTACAGAGAGCAGCAAGTGTTTGTTGTTAGTGGCTGCTGTAAAAGCCAGAACTCAGATCATGTTAGCGTGAAATTGAATGGCAAGATATTATTGACACGTTTATCATAATTATGCACAGGATGGGTTTGATAACACCAGGAGGAATGTATACAATTATAAAGAAGATCTTCTTAACTGTCATTAAATTCGAGCGCAATCAAATCTTCACTTTTGTGTGAATGTTTTTTTTTTATCAGTAAGTTGTTTGCTAACGTACTAGAGAGTGTTTTTTTTTTTTGCTTTCAGCTATAACAGTCAGTCCTGAAATCCTGATGATTGGAAAGATGAGGGTGACATTTTCTGTTAAGTTGTTTCGCCCATGTATATCTCCCATATGAAGGAAGTATCAGTTTAGCATGAATACATTGTAGGAAGATCTCATTTATAGGTCTTCGAACATCGGTCGCAATCAAATCTTCTCTATAATATAATGAGAATGGTGTTTTTTTTATCAGATGTCTGTCAACGTATTAGAGAGTGTTTTGGTCTTGCTTGCTGCTCTGTTATAGCATTTCAGTCCTGAAATCATGATATTAGGGTAAGATTTTCTAGCAAGTTGTTTTCGTGCATAGCCTATATATATAATATGTCTCCCGCAGAAAGGGGTAGGGTTAGAGGGTACAATTATTAAGAAGGTCTTTTTTCAAATGTCTTCAAACATCGAGCACAACCAAATCTTCTAAATAATGTGAATGGTATGTTGTATTCGAAAGTGTTTCTTGTTGCTTAATGATTATACAAGTCGGTCCTGAAATCCTGATAAAGGGTGAGA
Source organism: Echinarachnius parma (assembly GCA_037951105.1). NCBI lineage: Eukaryota > Metazoa > Echinodermata > Echinoidea > Clypeasteroida > Echinarachniidae > Echinarachnius > Echinarachnius parma. Next base: position 92,610 of record JBAMJV010005532.1, read on the forward strand.
TTTTCTGGCAAGTTAACGTTGTTTTTGTAAATGTATATTTCCTACATGCAGGAAGGGAGTTTCAGTTTTGGAGGAAGGTAATAAGGTCTTCTTCAAACTGTCCTGCCAGACATCAAGTCTACGATCCTAGCCAGACTAGATCGTGTTCTCATATTTTCCCGACTAGCCGTTGCGAAGACAAATCCAAACAGGGAGGAGATGTTGACATTTGCGAATCGTCTATACAGACTTTCCTATAGGTAGATCATCATGACATATACATGGACTCTATGGAAACCCAAAACGTGAATTACAGTCATGTAGATATTCAAAACTGGCCGTAATTCTTAGCAAACATACAATAAAAGAGCAGTTGGTTTGTTTTTCGTCATATGTTTTACCATTATTATTTGGATAATTATAACTGTGAACACATATCAGTGCAATGAGTTAGCGAATATCACTTTGCATGTTCGCTCATTACCTCGCCATATGACATCCACTTAACGTGAAATTCATACTCAAGAGGACATATCAGATCACATAAATACACATTGTATCAACCATTTTCCAGTCTGTGCACATCCAACAAAGTTACTAGATCCCTTTAAAGTAAAACTTCATCCTCCAACACCAGGGCCCCATTTCCCATAAAACTTTTGCAATTGTTGTAAGTGTCCAAGTATTATAACTACTATGGCAACAGTCAATCAGCATCAAGCACTTTAGTTGTTGCCATGGTAGTTACAATAATTAGACACTTGCAAAAATTTGACAAGTTTTATGAAACAGGGCCCAGTTTGCATTCTCCTCGGTATTACTTCCGATCTACCGTAGATAACAAAACAAATCCTGGTTATGCTTAAAGGGATCTAGTAACTTTAATGACATGTGCAAAAAGTGACGAGTGGTTGATACAATGTATATTGTTGTTATCTGATATGTTCACTGGGTGTTGTGTGAAAATTTCAAGTTAAATGGACGTTATATGGCCGAGAAATGAGCAACAATGCAAAGTGATATTCACTAACTCATTGCACTCACTTTGTAAACTGTTTTAGTGATCCAGTGGATAATTTAATATCTGAACACTTGAAAAATTTGAAAAACCAAAACCTGTCCCATGCTTTTATTGTTAATACGAATACAACTGAGGGAACCGCTAGAAATCCAATTGGATTTTGAGGATTTGGCTAAATTTTAACTTTTAGAAGCTATCTAGAAATCTTTCACGGAGAATCATATAAAAACATGAAAAGTGCATTTCTTTAAAAAAAAACAATAATAATTGTACAGTTTTTGACGGAATGTGTCATTTATAAACGCATGCAGAGACGTCATAATGTCCACGCCCCTACAATCGCGTATTTTAAGGGGTTGGGAATAATTACTATAAAAAGACACGTATAATGAAACATGTCATGTTCTGTCATTGCTGTTATTTATAATACAATCTCAGGCTGAAAGGTAATACTTTGGATATAATAATAAGGTAATTTATTTGGTTTGCAGGGCCACTTTCATGTTTTTGATTTTGTTTTTCTTTTTAGATGTTGATTGATTGCATCATGATCTGTCTTTGCCATGTATTTTACATCATGCCCTTACCCTCGAAATAAACCCTTGAGTCGACTATCGTAAGGAAAAAATCGGAGCAAATCCATATCGACTCTAGTACTAGGCATGGTATAGGTACGTATAATAAATTGCACCTAATTTCGGAAAGGATATAGGAAGACTTTCTATTTTGGGATGGTGGTGATACGCATCTGGAAGAGCTTGTTCCTCATATTATGTATCTTTGCCTGGGATGTAGTCTAGGTGAGGGTTAGGGGACAAGTGCCTGATGCCCCCTCCAGTCCCCCCCACCCCCCCCCCCACACACATGCACATACACTCTTGTAACAATAATTGTCCTCTTCCCCTATAGCGAATAATAAGTAAATACATGACTATTACTATGTACTTATATAGTTACCAATACTTATTAATAATAACAAAAATTTAAAAAATAACTTAATTAACGAATTCATTAGTAATTACCTAACACAAATAAATATGTTTTAAGGCTTGACACAAAAACGACCTTCAGGAAGATTTTTTTTTTTTTGGGGGGGGGCTATAATTTCAATAAGATATATTTGGAATCCTCAGGACTGCCCGTCCCCCGTTATTGTTGATCCAAGTCACATGTTATGCCACGGAAGATGCTAAACGTTGTATTTGATTTGAGACGAGGAAAATCTCTCGGCATTACCCTAATGTGTCAGCTACTATTTATACCTCAAACCAGGATATTGGCACATTATTGGTCGATATATAACATGCATCTGACAGACAGAAATACGAACCGATCTATATAATAGCATAACCTAACAAATGTAGTATATGACTAGCCCTCGGTGATGTTCGTTGTGCAATATAAAGATGGTCGAGAAACGATTGAACTCACAAGAAATACATGGATAGTGCTTGGGAAATTGGGAGGATCGAAGGATGCAATAAAAAGATGAGAAAGAAAGATAATTATTATTGCTTTCATATGATTATATAATGTTTGATTGTGTTGAAGCAGACACTGATGGCAGATCGGTCAGGAAAGTTATCGGTACCATAGAAGAGGCAAGAAAATTAAGGTAACCACATTATACATGAATATAACGTGAAGAAAAACTCATAGACTGCTAGACAGCTAGAGAGAGAGAGAAAGTAAGATGACAGAACTTTAATATTTCCCTGGGAGGTTCCCGACCCTCTCAATAGACATTTTTTACTTTGAACTTGTATTATTGAACTCAGTATTCCCTAATAGGGGATTTAATTTGTGATTTTTGTGATTCAAACTTGTTTGACTTATCTGGGTGAGTGTGTATGAAGTGTGTGAACTGTGCTGATTCTTTATCCTCTGCTCAATCATTCATCTGTACGCATTGTATTTCAAGTATATTACCTTTTAATCATTTTCTTAGTGACAATGATTTTTATTGGAATGTATTTAGTTTCTTTCAATTGAATCAAAATATTAATATTGAAAGACTCCAAAATTTGAAAATAAATCCATTTGTTATGAATAAAGAACTCAAATTTAGTGAAACGCCATTTTTGGATAATGATTATGATGTAACTCAACTCAATTGTGATTATATGTTTTGTGAAGATTTTGGAGAGAAATATAGCTTATGTTCACCATCTTTGTCTTTAATACATGTAAATGCAAGAAGTTTAAAAAAGAATTTTGATGATTTTCAGTTACTACTCAGTTCAATGAAATTTGATTTCGATATTATTGCTGTTTCGGAGACATGGTTCCACCCAAATCTTGATTTTGATATATATTCTATGCAGGGGTATTCCTTGGTACAACTATGTAGAGACAATAAAAACGGTGGGGGAGTTGCTATTTATGTTAAGCACACTTTCCAGTATAAAATTCGCAATGATTTGACATGCATTACACCCGAGTATGAAATTGTATCAATTGAAATTAATGAACCTTTTAAAAAACCTATTGTAATTACTTGTATTTATCGCCCACCAAGCTCTGATATACCATGTTTTATAGAAAAGATGAACTTTGTTTTAGAATTATTGGATAATGAACGAAAAGAAATATATATTATGGGCGACTTTAATATCGATTTATTAAATTGTGCTTCTCATGATAAAACAAATGATTTTTTAGAAAAAATGTTTTCATTTTATATGCTTCCACTCATTTCGAAACCTACTCGTGTATCTACAAAAACTGCAACACTTATTGATAACATTTTTACAAATACTTTAAATGATAATATACATTCAGGTTTGTTATACTCCGACTTTTCTGACCATTTTCCAGTGTATTGTATTAATGTTTGTACAAATAATAAAGATAATCAGTATAGACATCGTTCTGAATTTGTTAGTATGAAGAAAAGAAAAATTACAAAAGACGGGATATCTCGATTGAAGAATGAGTTGAAAAAAATAGATTGGTCAAATGTGTATAATGTTGATAATGTGAATTATTGTTATAATAAATTTATATGTAAATTCTCATTATTGTACGATGATTGTTTTCCATTGTTACCCATATTTGAAAAGAAAAAGAAGTGCAAATTCAAACAACCATGGATGAGTAAAGGACTTTTGATATCAGTACGAAAGAAACAAAAATTATATCAACAGTTTTTGAAACAACAAAATGATAATAATAGAACTAAGTATAATATCTATAGAAATAAATTAACTTCTTTATTACGAATAGCTAAGAAACAGTACTATTATAAAATGTTTGCTAAGTATAAAAATGATTGCAAGAAAACATGGTCACAAGTTAATGTATTATTAGGAAAGAGCAAGAAGAATGATTTGCCGTGTAATATGTATTTTGAAAATATTAGCTACAATAATAGAAAAGAGATTGTTGAATGTTTTAATTCATACTTTGTTAATGTAGGAAGAAATCTAGCTCGTGGTATTCCTGCTGTAGATACTTCATTTAATGATTATTTAAAAGATCATAATGATTTTACTTTGTTTTTAAAACCTACTACAGTATTTGAAATAATTGAACTTAGTAAAACATTGAAGCCACATAAAGCAAGTGGCCCAGATGATATTTCTCCCAGAGTAGTAAAATAATGTATACACTTTATTGTTGATCCTTTAAGTGATATCTTTAATAAATCAATTTCTTCTGGAGTATTCCCCGACAGTTTGAAATTAGCTAAAATTATACCCATTTATAAGAAAAATGAAAAAGAAAATATACAAAATTATAGACCAATTGCTCTTTTATCAATTTTTTCAAAATTATTTGAAAAAATCCTGCATAAAAGAATTTACGATTTTTTGGTGAAAAATAATTTATTGATTAATGAGCAATTTGGATTTAGGAAGAATTATTCTACATGTTTGGGAGCACTTCATTTAACAGATTATGTAATCAAGAATATGGATAAGGGTAATTATTCGTTGGGTGTGTTTATGGATTTGTCAAAAGCGTTTGACACCATTGACCACCACATACTGCTCAGAAAATTAAATTATTATGGTATTCGCGGCCTTCCACTGAAATTAATTGAAAACTATTTGAGTGATAGAAAGCAATATGTGGTGGTTGACGGTGTCTGTTCGACTAAAAAAGATGTAATATGTGGTGTTCCACAAGGATCAGTTCTAGGGCCCCTTTTGTTTTTAATTTATATAAATGATATTAAACAATCTTCAAATGTATTAAATTTTACACTCTTTGCAGATGATACTTCAGTTATTACATCACACAGTAGTGTATTTACTTTAGTTGATATTATGAATAATGAATTGATAAATTTGGATAATTGGTTTAAATGTAATAAATTATTTCTCAATTATGATAAAACAAATTATGTAATATTTCATTCTCGAAATCGGAAGATCCCTAGTGATGTATTGCCTATACAAATTGATGTAAATATTATAAAAAGGAAAGAATGTGTTCAGTTTCTTGGTATTATAATTGATGAATCACTTAATTGGAAACCTCATATTGATTGCATTTCGTTGAAATTATCTCGAAGTATTGAAGTATTGTCAAAGCTAAAGCATGTTTTACCATCAAATATTTTGATTATGTTGTATAATAGTATGATTTTTCCACATGTAAATTATTGTAATATTATTTGGGGAAATACTTATACATCATATATGGATAAGATTTATTTGTTACAGAAACGAGCCATGCGTATTATTACTAAATCTGATTATTTAGCCCCATCACGGCCACTTTTTGTTAAAACACACGTACTCCCAATTTTTGAATTGATTCAACTTAATACTCGCATATTTATGTTTAAATTTCAAAATCGCCTATTGCCAGAAATTCCTAATATAAACTTTGTTATTAATAGTGATATTCACTCGTATTCTACTCGTCAGAAAGATGATTTACATTTATTTAAAGTTCGTACGACAAATGCACAAAATTCTTTCTATGTAAATGGCATTAAGGAATGGAATAATTTGAGTAATGATATTAAGGAAAGTACAACTCTATCTCGATTTAAAGTACGATGTACACAGTTATTATTTAATGATTTATGTAATCAAGTTTGAGCAGAGGAGGATATCTTGAATGCATGGGTGTATGTGTATGTGTGAGCGTGCATGTGTGTTTGTATCATGTTATTTTAAAGTTTTTAAACTGTATAATATATGTGTAGTTTGTTTTTCTTTTAAGGCCCCACCACAAGCAATTTGCTTCTAAGGGTGTCCTTTACCGTATTATGTTTACTATGTTACTCATTTCTATGTACATGTTTCATTTTATGGTTAAATAAACTGAATTGAATTGAAATGTTATTCACAAGTTTCACCTCATGTACACAGTAGTGACCATTATCAGTCGGCTTTTGTTATGTAGCGGTTGCAATCTATCATTCAAAGAAGCCGATAATTTCCTCTAAATAAGTCATTACAAATGTATTATATTTTGTATTTGTGTTCTTTTTCTTCTTTTATTTTGAGAGTGACAGCCATGAAAATAATTGATAATCATTAAAAGATGACGACAAAAAGATCGCCCCCACACGCTGACCTTTCCGCTGTAATGATTGGTCCACCCCCATCATTTGATCATCAAATAAACCCATTACCTACTGGAACCTGGTTGGTCATGTACTAACTCTGTAGAGTTTGCAACATCTAGTAGAAAACAGGTCTAATAACCGGAACGTATATATCGGCCATTGTCTCTCCCAAATATTGAGCACATAAAGCGGTACTAAACACCATTTCAAATAGTCAATAAAAAAAGTTGGATATTAAAATAAATCATGAAATATAATTATGTGGTCAATTTTCGCTTTATAAACGGCCCGGTCCAGTTAATCGGCAATTTAATTAAACCTGATAATCAAATTAAAAATTCGATGTTAGTCGCCCTTTTTAAAATTCATTCTCAACTGTTAACGACCTTCCATTTTTTGTATTAAATATTAACCACGTGCGATTCAGAATGGCTATAAAACTTGTTAGGAATTATCTATATGAAACAAATAATCATCTGCCACGCGAATGGTGTATGCTATACTTTTAATATTTGCAATTACAATATAAAACTAGAGGCGCAAACAAAATACAAATTTATGAGCTGAAATTATCAACTTCCGTTAATCAAGCTTGAATTATAATATCAAATAAGCTTATTATACAGTATAGTCGACTGTGGAGCGATAAAAATATATCCCTAGTAGTCTAAAATCAAAACTGCCCCAAATAGTTTCCCCCCCCCCCCCCCCCCCGTGGGTCAAGGTCTTTTGCTTTGGACTAAAATAAGTCTCGTTAATTTTTGCTAATTTATTAAATTATGGCTTTGGGTATTTATGTATTTCATTTGTGTGTATGTTCATGGCTTCTAGTAATACAATATTATATGTATATTGTAGCAGGCAACCTTTTTATAAATGTAAACAAAATATAATTATTAATTCGTATATCGATTTTTTTTTTCATTCATAGTCTGGTTTTAGTTTATATAGATAAATGTACAAAGAAATCAGAGTAAAAGGATGTGATTAGAAGAGTAATATCTACTGTGCAGCTCGGATTGTGTTTTATAGTAAAAAGAAATAGTATATTGCTTTGTATACATAATACAGTAATCCTTGTTTATATCACATTAAACATATTAATTGTACACTTCTGAAAATAATTGATAGCAGTTTTGTTTACACAAGATAATCTCTTCAACGCTTTTGCACCAATATGCTAACCGCTGTCAACGCATGGGATGCACACCACACTCACTCTAGTACATCAAGTGCGCTACCTTCACTCCCTTAGGAGTATTCCAACCATTGCTACCATGTACAAACATGTGCACAGTTGCATGTGTATTAATTCACTTTCATTATATTTGGTACCAATTTATACAACATGATTGAGAACAGCAAATGCTATGTTCTTCCTCCATTAAAGGACATACGTGTCCGTGTTACATGAATGGCATAATGGTCCATCCATGATTTTAATTTCAAAGATAACCATCTATAAGTATTTAAACTAAATGACAATGAATGGATCGTTAATAGACCTATTCTACCAATACCCAGCTAACGTCATCGCTCTAAACGAGTTACTTAGTAACTCAAATTGTAACGTAGCACCCAAGGTTTATTGCCAGTTTAAACTGATATGATTTTATTCGTGAAGCTGTTCATGAAACATATAGATAATGATAACCATGATCGACACAAATGCGCACATGAAAGGGGCCGTTGCCTTTACGGTGTCAGCACCTGATTAAACCTTTAATCGTCCCCCATGATCATACTCGTGTATCTAATCTAAATGTTTGTTTAATCAATTCCCTTGATGATCAAACAAAGTTGTTTGTTCTTCGTATCACGGATGTCATCTAATATTTACCTCAACAAACCCCATGCAATAATGCTCACTTTTGAACCCTCATCAGATTAATATTTTCTAGAAAGTGTAAGGTAATCGTTTTGTATTTGAATGCATTTTAAATAGACTAAACCTATTTTAAATGACGCGACATAACCCCAGTGTTAAAATTAACCTGCTATTCAGAATTCTATTTTGGACAGTGCGCACATTCAACATGTTCAAATGTCAAAATATACAAATTAACTTTCCTGATACTGAGTCTAATTGATCGAAATGAAGAACTGTATACTTATTTTTTTGGGTTAACTAAAGCACTAAATAACTTAACCAACATTGGGGTTCAACTGATTGATCAAATGAAAACGTTCCCGAAATTGTGACGTCACGATATCTACATTGTTACACTCAGATACGACTTGAATACAACAAACTACATTTCTCGAAATACGGATTAATTTAATACCATTTAATTTAATAACATTATATACATGTGATGTATAGTTTCATCATCCAAGATCTGGGGGTTATGTCCATGAAGTTGCCCCCATTGCTCGCTTTCTCCCGGAACATTGGTAAAATTTGATAGACGATCATTGATGTACCCCGACTTTGACTTAAACTTCGACTCTCGGAGGATGACTCTTGGTGAAAATATGAACCCATCGTTTTCTGTTGTTTAATTTCTGCACAACATAAAATCATAATCATACGCATAACAGAGTCATCGATATTAACTCACTAATTGCTAACGTAGATGCATTTTATAGCATTTGTTAGCGTATATAGAATTCACAAACGTTCGGGCAATTTATCACGTCGTAGAGTAACGTTCAGTGACCGTACTATGACCTGACATACATTAAAGGGATAGTTGAGTTTTGGTAGAGAGGGCGCTAGACTACTTTTTTTTTTGTGAGGTAATGAAAAACTGAGTGTAAAATTTGAAAGAGCATAATATTTCAATAATAAAATCATCTTTGTTTGATCAAAATCGGTTCAGAGACGGCTGAAATATCCATAAATATAACAATTTGTAATAAACCTGGGGCCCCAGGTTTATTAGAGAATTTTGAACCAGCCGTTAAAAATTCAAAAAAATGCTTCCTCTTTTCAAAAAGTTACAAAATAGGTATTTAAATAGTTGTTAGTTATTTCTCTATCTAATCACTATTTCAACAAAGCATCACATGCACAATATTTCATTCAAAATGGTTGAAACCGATGAGTGTTTAGAGAGCGCCCTCTTACGTTTTAACGGCTCTTTTTGAATGATAACATGATCTTTACTACGTCATTTGTAATTTTGTGTTCCTTTCTAGTTATAACTATTAGTTTGTAATGTAATGATGCAGGTTTTGGTCACTAAAATTCAGTTTCACCAAAACTGTACTCTCCTTACCAGAACTCAACTACCCCTTTAACTCCGGGTTCACATTTTCACCGAGGGTCGAAGACACCGAAATTCGCCGAAATTCGAAACATCCCCTTCAATTTATTAACCAGTTTCTTGTGTACATATCGACATATTAACATCTATCAAGATTGATCAACGATCCGTCAGAAAGCGAGAGTCGGGAGCGACTTCATAACCCCCAGATGATGATACTTGTATAACGTATGTATTAGATTAATCTGTATTTCCAGAAATTTAGTTTTGTTTTCTTCAAGTCGTATCTAAGTGTAGTAATGTAGATCTGTGATGAAAATGTGATTTCAGAATTTCGGGAACGTTTTCATTTTGATCAATGTGTCAGGTCATGGTACGGTCACTGAACGTTACTATCTATATACGTGAGAAATTTCCCGAACGTTTTTGTGTTCTACGCTTCCGAACAAAATGCGATAAACTGCATTTACGTTAGCAATTAGTGAGTTAATGAGGCTTTTATGCAATATAGATATGATTTGTGTCCTGCAGAAATGAAACTTGACAGTTTTATGTGATATCGTCATTATGATGTTTGGATAAATAAACGGTACCATTATACCATCTCTTTCATGTGCTAGCGAAATAAGATATTTCTGTATATAAATTATGTAAACAGTAATATAAGTCAATGACTAGCATAGATGGTTTATTAGAATTTCTATTGTGGCAAAGCGTTTGCGCGAACGGCACTATGTCATTTCGTTTTTTATCAGTAGTTGAGATCTTTCTATCACCAAAATGCACAGCCGGTCTATTGAAATATCAAATTAAAATATGATATTTCTAGAAAAAATAATCATTCTTTTTTTACTCACAAAATATGAATGTACACAAAACAATAAAATAGCTTTTGTATATAGCGCAATTGTATTCATTTGTACATAACATCAATATGTATTTACAGCATCCGATTGTAAATCGTCTGTAATCTCAGAGACATAGTTCCGCTTCTTTCTCTGATGTGTACATCTTCGGAATTAGCAATGATCTTCCTTTCTGCTTTATTCCCGCTCTAGCAATCTCTATAGTAATATATACAGAAACCGGTCAATAAATTGATGTCCTCCTTAGCGGCATGATGACAATTATTAAGGCGGCTGCAAAATATAAATAACTTAATGAAAGAGGGGAGCTATGGCAGATAATTGATTCAACATGCCGACATATGATATAAATAAACTCCGAAAGAAAAACAAATTTAAACCATAAATGTACGCAATTATTACCATGATTTTAACATGCCGCCGTATAATTATTAAACCCAGAAAAATAAACCAGATATTAAATATAAATGTACAATATTATTATAATTCAGCATGTCGCCGTTTATAATTATCAAACCTAGAAAGTAAAATAAATGTACAAAATTAGCCTGTTAAATAGAAGGCTGCTTTTTTCTACATTCGACATTTTGTTGAATACACGATTATGGATATGTGCCACCTAACGTGCTTAGTAATGACCGAGTCGATTTTCTCTTTTCTAGGTACCAAAGCTGAATCGTGTCAATTTTGTTTCTCTCTTGCCGAACCGCATCGTGACATGTCAAGCCGAGGTGATTTCCCGTTTTCCCCAGTTCGCCGGGTGTAACTTCCGCACCCCTTCAGCCGTACCCATGGCACCGGGTCCTCTTCACAATTATAACCCGTCCCTTGCCAATCCTTGTTACAGAATTTCATATCTACTGTAGAATATGCGACCATTAATACTTTTGCTACCATTGCTACTTTTTGAGAAATTGTTCGTGATCCAGTGCGTTTCATGTAGGCTTTGATAATACAGAAAGCATGATTCACGATTCATGATTTTCTTTTCTTAGCAACAAATTTGTTTTAATGGAAATCATACGGTATCCTTCAACATTTCCCCACATACAACACTTCAAGGGTACAAGAGTTAGAAAGTGTAACGTATTTGATTTGTTCTATGTTAATTGTCTTTTCGCGGTGCCGCCTTTTGTGAATTTCCTCCAACCTGGAAAAATGTGAAGTGTATTAAATTTAAGGGTGAGACAGGAAACAAAATGTTTACAAGTTAAATGTTCGTGTCATCAGGTTCTCCTCAAGGACGGATCGTCTGATGCCGGAGGGGTGCAGCGGGGGTACCCCCGCCTTTACCCCTCTAAGATCCCTAAGACATCCACCAACATGAGCAAGGATCATTAACTCTTCCCTCGAGGCACCTTTATTAGCAACTTAATGAATGGGTCGTTTCTCGTCAAAGTACAACTACATTAAACCCACCCACCAATTAACCAAATAAGATTGTTTGTCAGCTGCGGGCGTGCGCATGTTTCTATTTCTATAATTGCCATTTCCATTTTGGTCGTTTATCCGACGGCGAAGTCGCCATGATCTGAATAGGGGTCATCGTGCTCAGTTAAGTGTCACAGAGACGTGTCTACTTCCATGTCCACTATAGTGGACTGGTACGTGCATAACGTCATGATTACGCCGTCTCAGCCGAGTACGAACGTTGATTCGGCCGATTTTGGGCGTTCTTAATTCGTACTCGACTGAGACGGGTGACCGAACAATGGGTCAACGTGTGGGCGGGGCCTAATCGTGACGTAATACACGTACCATGCATTCCACTAGTAGACGTGCAAATCGAAAAGTCCCTGTTTCATTTTGGTTTCTCGTTGTTTCCCGCCACACCCACGCCTTCCAGATGCTTTAAGCCATAAAGCACCAAGTGTAGAATTAGACCGTTTAGTGATAACAAATCTATACGCCCGTTAAGATTAACGATTCTGCGACATCGCCTAACTAACTTGGCAGCGGAAGAATTAGTTCGTAGGCGAGAGGGGGAATTAATATAATCACGAACAAGTGGATTCGTTGGGGGCTAGCTCCTCTTTTAATGAAAAGCTTCCAGATTTCTCGAGATTAGATCGTTATCGCGTCGGGATGAACATGAATCAATTTCTCGATTGATGGTGGCAAGTTCAATTGGCCCAAAGTCAACACTTACATGCGATTTTTTTTTAAATCTCGAAACAAAATTATCTTTATTTAGTGTCCGATGCCTGTGGGAATTCGAATCATTTTGGGGTTTGGGAATAGATACACGCGGAAGAACCTGATTAGGATGGTTAATACAATGTCTCCTTTTGGTATAAACTGTTGCATTTTGCAAACTGTGTGGCCTAAGGTCATGATCCTAAAACACATTTTTTTTAAAGGAGTTATTAAATGTAGTTTCTTGATATAGTGTTTGCGTTTGATCTCATCTCGTACCACTTCTGAACAATATTTTCTTTAAATGTAATTATGATAATTCATGAATAAATTGTAGATTTCAGAATTTATTTTTGTTCTTTTGTTCATATCTTTGTATTGGGTATCCATGTTATTATTTTGAAAACAAAAGGTTTAGAAATTAATTCAAAATAAATGAATAAAACAAAGATAAATACCCTTTTATCGAAATCGGCAATATAAAGTGTATTACTTGTATTCGTAATCAATAAAAATACTATCACGTAATCAACATAAAACTTATCGTGTAAATGAAGTAGTCTGGTTGTGTTTATGAATAATTAAATCATCAGCGATAATTATTTAGTAACGATGATTAGGCATTATACTATTAATATAATAAACAGATCTTAATAATATATAATTACCGCAACCACTATGACTGCAATCGTTGTTCAAGACCGACTCTTAACCCGTTTTCTCATTATAATTCCCTCATACCTGTGGTATTCTTATACTCATATGGGGTAATACATAATATGGTCAAGCAAGTTCACAAAGGTAAGGGGTTAACAAATCTAGACATTTACCCCCGTCCGACCTATTGGCACTTGGGGTTGAGGGAAGTGCCTCGATCGTGTGTTAATAGGTCAACGGTTGCAACTGAGGGGTGTAATTGTTACCCCCGTACCTATAAATAGGGCATCTCTCTGTGTATCAAACTCATTCGGAACTATTTCTTGCACAGTCACTTCTGCACGAGTAATTAATACAAATTGTATTTTCATTTGTTGTATTTATAGATTATCCGGTTCTTCTTTTGAAGGGGTACAAATCTCGTGTAAACTTTGAAGACGGTCCCACGAGGGAGGGGGGAGCAAAGCGATCAAGACACGGAGTCCATACGCAGTTATATACTTCGATATAATTATTCAAAATGAACTATATTTGACAGTATGGCATTATTGTATCCTTCCAGGTATACTAATATTGTAACGTTTAAATAGTTCATAATCAGATTCTCCTTTCCATACTATACCTAAAATCTGAATGTACTGTATCTGTATTACAAAGAGCTATACTGAACATTTCAGCGCACTTGATAGCATAATGTGTGTTTTTTTCTCAATGTATTTTCTGTCAACAAAATTCAGTGTAGTTTGCATTTTCAGCAGTTATTTTTTGTTTTGTCCTGGAGAAAATATACCTCCGACAAATTGGTTAAATACCTTAGACAAGTACTCAGTAAAAAATAAATATATCCATAAGACGTATGACCGAACCACTTTTGTAATTGCATAGCAGCCCTTCTCTTGGTAAAATATTAAAACAAAATTATTCTTCCGGTTTAATCTAAGAACGGACAAAAGGCGGTGCACACAAAATAAAGTGGCATTTATTCGTTTACAAGCTGAATTAAGCTTTCGTGGTTACTTTACAGTAATTTGCTTCAGGTGTGAATACAACAAACAACCCTAGTGAAACTCATTGAGGAAAAAAAACACTCGTATCACAATTATTGGTTTAATTAAGCATCAGTATTTTGAAATCGAGTGAGAAAGAGGGTATTATGCATGCATGCATGTGTGTGTAATCGTAGCATGGATACACATTTAACATGTTTAAATCCCCATTCCCCATGGTGTTTTCACTTTAAAGACCAATTTAAGCATTTGTATGATAAATTAGCTATTCTAATAAACTATTCACTACGCATAATCATATCCCCGATTGCACTGTATACTTATTATTCAAGTTATACACATATAGGTTCATGAAAGATGTAATTTCGTAATAAGACTTTCATTCAAATTGATAACGTAATAAAAAAAAACACATACATTTTGCTAGTTGCTAATTATAAAACCATTAGAAGCAGGAGTACGCTTTAATGTTGTATTTATTTGATACACTGAATATATTAATGTTATCAATTGCATCATCCTATATTATATCTAGACCACCGGACATGCAATCTTGGTAAACGTGTTTGAATGTATTTGCCATTAAAAAAAAAACAGTAATAAAACGAGTCACAAAATAACATTATAATAGCACTAAACGATGTATTTGCCATTCATTAAAAAGTTATGCAATTATTCACGAATTATCATAATGGGAGTAACGCGTACAACATCTTATGTAATGGACTTTCGGTGTTTTTTTCTTTTCTTTCTTCAAAAGCCTGAATATTGCTTTAAAGCAATCATGTTCATGACCAAACTTTTACCCTCTTCCGGGGATTAGCGTCGAGTCAAATGAGTCGGATAATCCTATCCGCTCCAAACGAGCGCGTCTGTCCGATGACGGGTTGACGGAGAATGTCACGTGACACTCGTGTAGCCATGGAAACTATACTACCATCAACGTTTCTGTGCAAATATGTTACTTTATTCGTTGTTGTTGGTAGTGTTGGTCTGTACAGAATATATTTACTCAATACCTGAATACTGTATGATTTAAGTTTTCATTGTGCTTAGCTAGTTTAATTTTACACATGCATGTAAACTCTATTAATTGTTTGTACACTGTTAGATATTAATTTGTAATTGTTTGTTGGAAATAAAAATAAACTGAACTGAAATTAATTTTAAAAATATGCTTTTTTGCTGTCATTGATGCTGTTTAGCTTGTTTTAATCGTCTCAATTTCACAGATCCACCCAAGCGTCTGGATTAACAGAGCCTGTCACGTGACATTTATATTGCATGGTGCTGTTTAAAATTCCCATTTTTGTTATAGGAATGTTAAACGTCTCAAACCGTTTCGTTGGGGGGGGGGGGGGGGGCTTTTTAACCATAAATCCAACTGTCAAACACTTTTACCTGAAAGTAGGCGAAATCAATCCCACGTTTAATTTCAAACGTTGAGTTTTATTTTTAATCATGGAGCATAATGCTTGAAATATTGCACTATCGGGGTAAATGTAGAATAAAATGAATATCATGAAACTAAAACGAGCAAAGAAAATAGGGTTTCTATAGCCTAAATAAAAATGTATTGGCATAATTAAGAAGCACGTCGTAAGTTTACCTTTCCTATAAATGATCCATATCAGGCTGAAACGGCGTGCGATGATATGATTACTTCTTTGCGATAATTAAATTTGCTATAATCCGTTATGATCGAACTTAATTGATACAACTCAAGTGTGTTAATCAAGGATGATACATTTTAGTTTAGTTTTATAACGTAATGTATTCATACATTATCTCGCTATTCAAAATAACAATTTTTCCTGGGTTTGAAATTCAAAATAATTGATTGGTCGCCTTAACATGGCAATTTAAGCTGTCTATAATCGACTCTTGACTTGCAAATGAAATGATTCGTTTAAAAAAACAATTAGTTTTTGATTCTATAATGCATTTAAATGTATCTTAGATTGCGATGAACGTTTTTGCTTTCATATTACGGTATGCATTTATCATGTGCAAAACTTTCTTGAATCGTTTGATATAATGCTGTGTATACTGGTTCACTTGGAATATTTTGAGACTTGTGTAAATTAATGTATTGATGCAAGGAAGCTGTGGGTAGGAAACTGCGAGAAAATTGTATAGAGGAAGCATTCATTTCCCTATAATTAAGATTATATGGTATATTTGGCTCGATTAACACTTTTGACACCAACTCACAAAAAACGTTACTGACTTTCAAAATGGGTAATGGCGCTAAGTAATCACATACTACAGAGTGTAAAGCCCATAGAGAAGAGTCCATTATACACTAAGCTTCACAAAGCAACGGGTTAACATTCACCTCCCACGATCGAAGAGCCTAATTCCAAAAGGCGCTAAATCCACTTTCCACGGAAACTGAGTTAGTGATGCAAGTTTATTATTAATAATAATGTAGCTAGCTAAGAACAAAATTAATTAATAAGCAAAACTAATTAATAAGCAAAACTAACAAATTTCACAATCCAAAACAACATAATATGGAACGTTTCGTTTTCGTTTTCCCCCTATGTGTCAGACAGATAAACACGCACTTCTCAAAAGTTAAGAAAGTGGATTTAACACCTTTTGGGGAATTAAGCTCTTCAATTATTGATATAGACTGGCTTTCCTGACCATGACTGCGTCGTTAAGATCTAATTTGCAAGCGTTTCCCGTGAGCCAAACGGGGCAAGAGAAAAATAAGTCAGTTAGCATGGTTAGTGATTCTAATTCTGGCTCGAACCGAAAAAAAAATTGTTGATTAAATATTTCCTGCCCCTGTGATGACTCGATGATTCGCCCGGCCGGTGCATGGGTGCATCTGTGCATGCAGGCATGGTTGTTTTTATTTGTCTCTGCACATGTATGTAGGTATAGATATGTCACGTTTGCTATATTTATCTTAGATACATACTGTAGATTTGCGTAGCTGCGCGGCAAGGGGCAGCGCCCCCATTGGAATTTTTCCACAACATTTACAAGTAAATAAATAAATAAATCAAATTTCTCGGAGGCTTAATGTGAAAACTTATCTTTGCCTCCGATTGGTTTGATTTGAATTGAACCTGGATAACAGTGGCGTACGGGATAAACACCCCCCGCCCGCCACCCCAACCAAAAATAATACTAACAAAGATAGTTGCCCCCGTTTTTGCTTGGACCCGGAGGTATTGGGGGGGGGGGGGCGTACGCCCCACCAACATAATACTAACCATACAAAATTGAAACAAAATATAATAAGTGTCATGTCCCCAATCCCGGAGCACACGCTACGGGGCCCTGTATGGATACGTTAATAATTATGGTTGCCATGATATTTTCAACAAGTTGTTTTCATTTTGGCCTATTTTTCGAGGGTCTGAAAGAGCTACATAATTATTAATGTGGGAAATGTTATTTGACTTACATACGTGCAAAGGAAGGGGATTTATCTGTTTATCTGCATGTTTACATCGGGCCAGGAAATTTGTATATACTTTTTAGAAGTGTCATGCATAAAATGAAGATAAAGTGAAGGTTAATTACCCGTCGACGAGAGTAAATAAATATCAGCAGCAGAAATATAAGAATTATAAGTAAACATTATTAGTGGAAGGATTTTACATTATACGGTTTGACAAAAAGGGAGTACGAGTAGTTGTCATTTATTGCCATGTCTTTAGCAAAACAAAAATAGCTTCTAAACATTTTAACACATGTTGCCCCCGTTTTGCTTTGGACCCGGAGGTATTGGGGGGGGGGGGGGGGGGGGGCGTACGCCCCACCAACACATAATAATAACCATAAAAAAATGAAACAAAATATAATAAGTGTAATGTCCCCAATCCCGGAGCCCACGCTATACGGGCCCCTGTATGGATACGTTAATAATTATGGTTGCCAAGATATGTTCAACAAGTTGTTTTCATTTTGGCCTATTTTTCGAGGGTCTGAAAGAGCTACATAGTTATTAATGTGGGAAATGTTATTTGACTTACATTTATCTGTTTATCTGCATGTTTACATTGGGCCTGGAAATTTGTATTTTCTTTTAGAAGTGTCATGCATAAAATGAAGATAAAATGAAGGTTAATTACCCGTCGACGAGAGTGAATTAATATCAGTATCAGAAATATAAGAATTATAAGTAAACATTATTAGTGGAAGGATTTACATTATACGGTATGACAAAAACGGGAGTAGTCTTTTTCTTAGAAGTTTTATAAGAATAAAGCCTTTACATTTACGCAAATGTTGCTGACGTTTCAGTTGAAATGTCATAGATTCATGACTGCAAGATGACTGTAAACCTATGTAAATCGCCTACTGTCAACCGATTCAATCTATTCCTACATGATTTAAAGCGATCCATCAACTTCGTCAAATTCAACCAAAATCACTTGGAGCTTTGACGGTTTTCTTGTATCTTGTAGCTTATGGTAACAGATGAATGAAATGTGTTTTGATTGTTCACATGACCGTCTCCTTAACTATGAAGATATCTATGACTGAATTGAATAGCGTTCCGGAACGCTTTTCGATTGTAGTAAAAAATCAATGGTCAGTAGGTGATACACCTCTGACATCAATGTTCACTTTCTAGTCACTATAGTTATAAACAGTGTTCCTTTTCTATGAAATTATCACCACTTTATCATTCAGAAACATCTTACAATGATATTAGACAGTATACTGCATGGTATATGATTGAAGTCTCACATAATCATCACTTTCGGAAAACCTTATGAAGTTAAAGGATCACTTTAATAAGTCCCAAGGAGAAATCATGTTATCCGCGCAAACCACCATGGAAAAGTTTTGCCTCTACGCCCAAGATCAATCCTTGCAATTATCTATTTGAAGTAAACTCATGTTCGTGTAGTTTGAATTTGTAACGCTCATCTCTACGTATACATACATACACACATGCCCTTTTGAACATGTCGGTGTTCCACTTTAACCTTTGATGTTAATTTTGTCGAAATGTCGCTCAGTTTCAGAAAATGACAAACAATTTCGTTATAGAGGCTAAAGTGCTGATAGTACGAATGTTCTTGATTTGGGGTATCGACCTGTGGATGTATATGTAGCCTTTAATCACCAATAAAAATAAAACAAAATAATAATGATATATCGCGATGAGCTATTCCGGTCATTTGTATTTTAAACAAACTAATTGTTTATTCCAACTTTCATAAAAGTCTTATGGTTTCATTCTTAGTAGTAGTTTTCATTGGTTGTAGGTATACATAGTGTTTTTTTTTAATTTTTAATCATATTATAAGGAAGAAGTTCTCTTGTAGTAGTACTAATAGTAGTAGTAGTAGCAGCAGTAGTAGTAGTAGTTTAAGGTAATGTATCAGTAACTTTTGAGGGCGTTGCACACTACAAGCTTTATTATTATTTATTACTGATTTGTATATTCAATTTTGTATTCATTTTATCACCCCTCTGTAAGAATATTTATTTTGTTTATCATGTTGTAAATTATACTTTTGTTGAAAATGAAAAATAAATTAAATTAAATGAAAAAAAAAATGAATGAACTGCATGAAAGAATCGCGTCGGTATTATTTCTTGAGTTATCTTTTGAATATTTTCGACGTTTCACTGGACATTATGTATCTACTTCGTAATCAAGTATTGAAGGAAAGTGGGCTTCGCCGTGAATCGAACCCGAGACCTCCAGATTTCTAGACCTGTGCTTTATGTTTAAATTTTAAAAATTAATTTCGAAATATTATTTACAGTTGTATACAAAAATAAAAACTCTTCTTTAATTTATTCAGTGTTCATGTTTTACTGATAATTAAAATATTAACGTGTATTTCGATTGGAAAGACGGGGCCGCTTGGTAGTTTTTCCTTTAGCGGTTCGCATTTTCAACATTAAATTCCAAAAAGTATTTATTGTTTTTACAACGAAAGATCTTGAAGATCTTTCGTTGTTCCTGAATTGTATTAATTTGACCTGTTTTACTGCTGTGCTAAATATTACATTTTGTATCGACGGTAAAGACATGGCCGCTTTGTGGCTCGAACGACTAGTTTAAATATACTCGTGACAGTGTAAAAGTCATCCAAAGATTGGAGCTCGGTTGATATAAATAACAATACTATAAATATTATTCACTCCTTGCATACCGTATGTTGTGGTAACAAAAGGCCTTCTCCAGTAACCAATAACGTTACGAACAATAGGATTTGATTATTATCGGTTTTGAATTGACAAAATGGTTCAATGAACTGCATTCGATATCGTTTGTTTTCCGTCGCTATTTTTATCCTACTAACCTATACCTATATGTTTCCAATTATCTCCAAAGGACACACTTTCTTTCCTTTTTTTCAAAAGCAAATAATTGTGTGATCTAGTTTGAAAGTGCCCGACAAATTAGGTCAATGTTACAATCTTCGAATAATCATTATCAGCCACGCACAAATGATTATATTACTCCATATTTGTGTTTTCTCCCACCATGGTATCACCACAGTTAGTCTTTTGACAAGCCTGTCTCGTCTGAACTGAGTTGAATGCAAGGAACGACTGGACAGCGCGACTACAATGCACACTCTCTTGGCGAGACAGTCTTTTCGCAAATGGATTGCTCTCCGATGAACTTCTTTTGTTAAGTATTGAATTCCTCTACCTATGAGTTGCGCCCAATCAGGAAGCCGGGTTATCACGTACTCATGCATTATGCATCATTCCCCAACGCAAGACACAAACTATACCACAGTGAACCGACGCTGCACGCTGAAGCAATACAAAGGTCCGATGCAAAGCAACACACACACATACACGCACACGTCCAGAGGTCACACACAGAAACACACACATACGCACACAGCCTACACAGGGATGTGTTTGTGTATACAATGCTATGTACTGGGCGAGTATGCCGACGTACACGTAGTTCATATTTAAATGGGAGAGGCAAAGAGACGTTTGACTGTACAGAAAGACGTGTGCTCAATGCAGTAGATATATCACAAAACTATGCATGATTCATTAAATCAAGCTTATGCATATTCATGAGCCAGTAGAAGCGTAAAGGCGAGGGGATCGCACGTGAATTCATCATTTTGCCAGATAGCCTCCATCAGGCGTTCAGTCGTTCCTGATCTTGCATGCAGCGCAGCCATTGCTTGCTTGAGACACGAAGCCTTGTTAAAGGCTAACCCACAGTACGATTTCTATTATTGCCGAGACAATAGCTGCTCGCCCGTGGGAAATAACCGTTGGTTTATACAAATTATTTTCATAATATTTTTACGATCCCGGCCAGTTCCGGCGGCTTTTCCTTTTAATGGCTGCGTGACATTTTGCGTAGGCGAGGGTTTGAAAAGGCGCGATAATCATGTAATAAACCATAATTAATTTATAAATACGCGATGATAGTCTGTTTCCACGTTCATTAAGTCATGTTAGTGGTTGCGAGCGCACGCGTATCTAAGTGACATTCCGAGGTACGCCCTGCGAGCGAATAAAGCCGCGCGTTACGTCACATAACAATGACGCACGCGCTCATATTATTTCTGTTTATCATATAACCCATATTGCAAAACTATAAAGAGAAATAGCCTTGCAAATATCCTCGCTCGAACAACGGCACCTAAAAATCATATTGTTCTCACCAACCCGTATGGTTATCGCTTGCTCTAATCACCGATGGACATTTATTGCTGATAACGATTGATAATTTTAAAACTGATTAGCCTACTGTGTCAATACATATATATACGATAGGCATGTCGTTCTCCATCCCTGTTTATACATCTTATTATAGGCAACAGATTGGAAACGAAATTGGTTAATTGAATATCTTTTTTTCACTCGCGGTTGCATGACGTAAAGGGTGACTGTCATTATTCAAGCACATGACATCGTCCCTGAACTCTAAATGACAGAGATTGACATAGATAATGTCCCCACTGTGTGACATCACGACCACTGATCTAAAGTGCAGTGGAAGTGATACGCTATAAGACTACTATGATGTCGTCACACACGGTTTACAATCGTTCACATTTATGTTTCATTAAAGGGTGAACTTGAGATATTATAAAGACGTGACATCCACGTATATCTAGGGTCGACTAGGTGTATGTATCTATAGTTTGTTGGCATAGTGCCACTAAACTAGTTTATAAGGTTGTGCCTATATAGTAGGCAGGTAGGAGTAAAGTTGAATTCACCATTGATCGTAATCATGTGCATCAAAGATTATTTTTCTGTTACGTAACTAACATGAAACGCACACTTGTTGTGAATAATCGGAACGATTTAAGTCAGATTAGAGTTTCGTAAAGTTAACACCCCTGCATTTTGTTGTTGTTGTATTTGTTTCGCTTTTTGGCTGACCTGCCTTACCTATAGGCTAGGCTAAGTGTAGACAAATCTTATTTCCTTGTAGACCTACGAATTGGACTGGTCTAAAATGGACCTCCCAATAGCCCTTCCGTCTACTGGCCTAGAAGCAACCTTATAGAGGTCTACTGTGACATTGTGTTAAATAGGATGAGGTATGCACGTACATGTATTTAGCCTTTCGACAAGGTTTCAGGAACAACTAGTGAGATAAGACAGTGCGAACAGGAGGAAGAGAAAATGACTGCAAGTGCTTGTGAGATAGCATTCCCTGTCAGTCGTTCCTGGCAGTCAGAAGCGAGACTCTTTTCAAAAGGTTACTGTAGTATTCTTGATCCACGACCAACCAGACCTCATCCAATACTGACTGCCCAGACTTCGCGCGGCGAGTGCGGAAGGAAATGATCTGGGTATCTATTAGAGGACGCTCCTATATGGTTTATCGTCTGTATATACGTCTGTCTAAGGTGACCAAGGACAGTCGAAATCGACAGTGAGAAGCGAGACCCTTCTCAAAAGGTTACTGTAGTTTTATTGAGCCACGACCAACCAAACCTCACCCAATATTGACTGCCAGACTTCGCCCGGCGAGTGCGGAAGGAAGTGATGTGGGTATCTATAAGAGGACGCTCCTATGTGATTTATCGTCTGTATATATACGTCTGTCTAAGGTGACCAAGGACAGTCGAAATCGACAGTGAGAAGCGAGACCCTTTTCAAAAGGTTACTGTAGTTTTCTTGATCCACGACCAACCAAACCTCATCCAATATTGACTGCCCAGACTTCGCCCGGCGAGTTCGGAAGGAAGTGATATGGGTATCTATTAGAGGACGCTCCTATATGGTTTATCGTCTGTACGTCTGGTGTGAGGTGACCAAGGACAACCGAAATCGACAGTGAGAAGCGAGACCCTTTTCAAAAGGTTACTGTAGTTTTCTTGAGCTACGACCAACCAAACCTCACCCAATATTGACTGACCAGACTTCGCCCGGCGAGTGCGGAAGGATCCGAAGTGATGTGGGTATCTATTAGAGGACGCTCCTATATGGTTTATCGTCTGTATATACGTCTGTCTAAGTTGACCAAGGACAGTCGAAATCGACAGTCAGAAGCAAGACTCTTTTCAAAAGGTTACTGTAGTTTTCTTGAGCCACGACCAACCAGACCTCATCCAATACTGACTGCCCAGACTTCGCCCGGCGAGTGCGGAAGGATGTGGGTATCTACTAGAGGACGCTCCTATATGGTTTATCGTCTGTATTTACGTCTGTCTAAGGTGACCAAGGACAGTCGACATTGACAGTGAGAAGCGAGACCCTTTTCGAAAGGTTACTGTAGTTTTCTTGAGCCACGACCAACCAAACCTCACCCAATACTGACTGCCCAGACTACGCCCGGCGAGTGCGGAAGGAACCGAAGTGATGTGGATATCTATTAGAGGACGCTCCTATATGCTTTATCGTCTGTACGTCTAGGGTGACCAAGTACAACCAAAATCGAGGCGCAAGCTAGAAGGTCATTTAAAAGAACGACGAGATTAAAACGTCAGGGTGTTGACAATTTAAACCAATGCACCGTCAGATTATCTATACAAGCATGTATATTGGTTACAAGGGAAGTTGCGTTGACTTTCACACGATGTAAGACACTATAAACATAAACAGGTGCATCTCTTTTAGCCGGTATTTGTCAATCTTTCAACTCGGCATTAATTAACCACTTTCCAAGATTGGCGGAAGACTGCCCTTGTGCTTCCGTTATATCGCTTGTCGGATAACTATCAGTGTTCTAAGAAGTCTGTAGTGGATACTGGATAGGAGGGGCAGAATAACGAAGTGAGATGGACAACCTGTCCATTGGCAGATAATTATTATATTGATTAATAAGTATCATCCTACTCAGCGGTCTTAATTCTGACTTAGGCAATATATTTTAATTAATTGAATATTGCATTATTGAATAAAAAGTGATTATCTATAACCCAATTGATTTAATACATGGCGAGTAAATTTATCAAATTAAAATTAACTTTAGAGTATAGCCATTTGGCACCTAGCTCTATATATTTGTAATTACGGGTGTGTACTTTCTTTCTCTATATTGCATTTCCATGCCATACAAGGCTAATTATTACAGTTTTATATGGTTGCTTGTTGGCTGGTTCGTTTTCTTCTTCGTCTTCCCCCCGGTTATTACATTGTATTATTAGATTATAATGTGGGTTTGTTTGATCGTTTGTTAATTTTTTCGTTTATGTTGTTGTTTTGGGGTTGGATGGTTGCTTGGTTGCTTGGTTGGTCTGTCAGTTCGTCGGTCAGTTGTTTGGCATATATGGCAGCAGAAGAATGAAATATGTTTTGATCTTTCAAATATCTTCCTAATTATCGAGATATTTATGATTGAATCGAAAAGCGTTCCGGAACGCTTTTCGATTGCAGTCAGAATCAATGGGCAGAAAGTGATACAATCTGACGTAATTTTTCCCTTTACTCACTAGGCAAGGTAAACAGTGCTCTGTTTTCTATCATAGATGACAGTTTCACACATCCTTCGGGAGAATCGTTTGATGATATTGGTATATAATTGGAGTCTCAAATATAACTTTTGAAAAAATCGAATAAAATTAGTGGATCGCTTTGATTAGCTACTGCTAGTAAGTTAGTTCTTTATTTTGTTAACCCTCGTTACATGTGCATGTGCCGACTTCTCTTTCATCTGCCATTGTCCGTAGCAACATTTTCTCTTGTTAACGACGTAGTCCATACGGGAAAGGATGTTGTTTCATGGTTGGAACTGATGATATATATATTTGTTTGTTCCTAATTTGATCTTGTGTGATTGTTTGTATGTTTGTTAGCATTATAGAGAAGGTTATCTTACGTGTGCAGGTGCCGACTTCGTTCCTCTTCCACCCGTAGCAGCAGTCCCGTTTGTAGGCTCCGTAGCGGCACAGGACGTTCCTCCCGGACGGCCGGTAGGATGATATCGCGTTGTTCTGGGGTCTGGAGAAGTAAGGGCCTCGGTATCTCGGAGAAGAGTGGATGGTACTCCTGGTAAAGAAACACAAAAGAAAATCGATTAAGATAAAATATAAAGATATTGACATTTATGGAATAAGGGAACATAGAAACAGCTCAATAGTATTATAAGACAAAACAACACATGAGCGTCACCATTAAAAATTCTGAAACGTCGTCGTCGTCGACATCATCATCATCATCACTTGTATGATCATTATCCTTTACGTCATCATCAGCAGCATCACCAGCATCACCAATATCATCATCATCATCATAATCATAATCATCGTCATCACCATCATATCATTATCATCAATATCATCATCACCATCATCATCACCAATATGATCATCACCATTATCGTTATCATCATCATCATCATCATCATGACCATCTTCGGCATTATCATCATCATTATCATCAAGGTCATCATTGATGTCGCCATCATTGTCATCGAACATTATGATAGTCATTGACACCTCATCAATATAAAAATACAATAATAAGACGTGATAAAGAAAGTGGAAGTACATCAAAAACAAAGTGGTCGAATATTTCATTACACCTACATTCATTTTTAATGAGACGGTTATAACAGATAGATGACACTTTCTGCCCGGGGGGAGCATTCCCGCAAATTGGCTAAAACATTTGATATCGTTCGCAATCGTTATAGAACATTAATGTCCTTCAGCAATCAGATACATAACCTATCAAGAAAAAGCACTTCTGAAAAGATATCAGCGATGTAGAATAGTTGAAATGTGATATTCTGTTAATGGATATATTATACGAAATAGTATCGTTATGACATGATGGTCCTTTGTACATTATCATCTTATCATATCGTATCCACATTAATATCATCTGCACGGAAAACAAACCCAACCATCTGCATAGCAGATCAAAATGACTGAAAATTTCATTTCATATCTACAAAATAATGTATATTCCAACGTAGGGAAGACTGACCAGGGCCCCGTTGCAGAAAGAGATACAATCGATTGTAAGTTACGATTGATCGTAAGTCAGAAAATGTACGCGATTCAACCAATCAGATTTGCGCATCTAGAACACGTGATCCGACTTACGATTAATTGCAAATTACAATCGATTGTATCTCTTTCTGCAACGGGGCCCAGGATTGATATTCTTGTATATTTTTAGAACAATAATTTGAAAACGCATTAACAAAGCTATCGTGATTTATACTAATAAGTGCATAAAAAGGGCATCCAAGAAAAAAGCATTCGTTTGAACAAATTAATTTGTCATCATCAAAGGTACAAAATGGGTATTTAATTTTATTTCATTATTTGAAGATTATTTTGAAAAGCATTAAACCCATTAGCATATAATTATATATAAACGTATTGGCTGTGCGTTCTTTGACGCACACGATTGTCAGTCAGGTGTGTGCCGTGTCTTCCTGGTCAACGAACTTCCGTTCCGTTCCGGAAGCGCGCGCATGTACCCAAAAATGCACATGCGATTTAGATTATACTCCATTCAGGTTTCGCTTTCCCGGCGCCACGTATACATGTACATACGCATATCAACATGCATTATCAAAAGTGCTCAGAATACTCTTTTGAGTCTTGACTGACGCCAAAATGTATAAATGTATTCATGTTAAAGTGCCGGTACATTAGTGTCTGTGTGCATGTGGATGGATGATAATGATTAAATTCTTTGATGGACATGATGGGCTGCGATACTTAACTTAGCTATATTTGGGTAGGCGAATGTACGCAAAAAGCATCTTTATACACCCTCATTATCAGAAGTAATCATGCTCTGCTGAAACGCCACAATGTATCTGTCAGTCAAGTTTATAATATACCATCGGTACATTAGAAATACGTACGAATGACAGTGATTGATTTCTGGGACAACACGGCCTACGCACTTCGCGTCAGTTAGGTCGGTACAGGGACACAAAGGATCGAGATGTATATATTACGCAAACAGCATCTTTACAACCTTTGAATTAATTAGGTCATATAGAACTTGACATGATTATTGTATATTTTTGTCAAACGAAAAAAAAATGGTTGATAAACATTGTCACCATGCACTGCCATGATGACTATAAAAGGTTAATAAACCCCTTTTCCCGGAAGCTTTCGATAGAATTATGTTCCCGCAAAATGTACGCAGGATTTATTTTCATTAGTTTTGGTTCCCCTCCAGTGGCGTCACGTAGTCATAGATAATTAGTTAATATCATCATCCATTTTCACGACTATGCTCGTTCTTTTGGATTGCAAAAGGCCATTTATTTTAATTAGTTGATTGATTTGTTTGTGTGTTGTTTTGTTTGTTGTTTGTTTGTTTATTGTCCTTTGTTCGTTGTATGATTGCTAATTTAGTTCATGCCATCGAGTTCATCTACCTGTGATAATCTTCAACTTAATGATTCATATATTTATGTGATTGGCAAGGCCTATATGACATTTAATTAGGTTGTGGGTAAACGAAATAGCGAAGAATAAAATACATTTGTCATTACCAATTTAAAGTTAAGCTAATACATGAATTAATCAATGGATATGGACCGGAAGCTTTTAATGATAATGTACGTACATTCCAGCGGAAGTACACGACATTTGTTTCGCTTATTCTCCTTTTTATTATTAACTTATATAGCCCGCGGGAATTTGGTGTACATTTCATTTCAAGTTTGAGCTGACTTTTTATGGGAATTGCAACATTTCGGAGGAAATAAATAAAATATGTTAAATTGCCGCACGTATGGGCCTCTCATCCGTTATCATGAGCGCGATCATCCTCCGAACCGCTGAAATTGAACGTATCTTTGAGTCTGATTCATGTTATTTGAGCGAATGATTCATTTCTGGGACGACTGATTACTATAATGCAGCTGTAAATCATTCGCAATAGAGGCCTTGCCATTGTATTCATTTAATATATCGAACAAAGATTGAAGTTATCCACTTCCAACGAAAGAGTAAAAATATCCACTTGACATGCATGGAGCATTATTGATTGAATCGTGGGGTGAGGAAGTCCTTTTGTGTTCGCGCCAACTCACTAAAAAGATATATTTCATCAATCTGCATTTCTCTCGAAAAGGCGCCACGTGCATTCACATATCATCATAATCGGAAGTGATAAGTCTCTGGTATGACAAATTCCTTTCCGTTTTTCATCTTTTCTTCAGTTCAGCTGCAGTTCAGTAGCCCTATTATATAATTTCGTGAATGATTCGGATAAGTTGGGGCTACGAACTTCCAGATGTACTATCATGTACAATAACGCGAACAAATGTATTTACCAGTAAATATTACTTTTTAATATTAGGTTTAAATCAAACCAAATAATAACCATTGAATGAGTGTTTTGACATATGACAGCTAGGTCCAAATGTTTCATTGTTTTGTTGTCTCTTGTGAATTTCATGCTAGTGAATTTGTCTCTCTTTTCTCTATTTGTTAAATATCACCTGACTTTGTATTTTGTAGATCTTTCTTGTTCGCTTTTACGTATGCATGAAAGTATGTAAATGTGTGTCTGTGTGAATGTGCTGTGTGCGTGTGTTTGTGTGTTTGTATGTGGGGATGTATTTGTTTGTTTGTCTGTCTCTAGATTTCAAAGTATGATATTAATGTGTGTATGTACTATGTATTATGATTGTATATGTATGTATGTATGGGTGTATGTATGTATGTATGTATGTATGTATGTATGTATGTATGTATGTATGTATGTTTGTGTATGTATGTTATGTGTGTGTGATTATGTGTGTAGATGTTGTATGCATATGTTACATAACTGTCAGTTTGAGGGATTTACGTTTGTGGGAAGGCGAGGTTATGATAGAATAACCATTTCCTATGTTCTAAATCAAAATCACATTAAGAACTCATGCCAAGATCATGAAGATGTCAAAAAGTCATGCAAGCTAGCACTAAACCATATTTTTGAAGATTTTTTATATTTTTTTCTTCTAAATTAATATCTTCCTTCTTGGCAAGAGTTAAATACAAATCGGAAGTGGGCTTGTTACCAATGATGATGCTATGATGTCTGCCTGGTCCAGACTATATCCTTTCCTGTGCTGTGCTATGTACTCTACACCGTGACTTGATTTAGCTGATCATGTGTCTAGTCTTTTATTTTCTTAAAGTAATCCATTACCTTTATATACTTTTCCCCAAAAGTGAATTTTGAGACTTCAATCCAATCATATATCATTGGAAGATTTTTGAGAATGATATGTAAGATTTTCATAGAAAAGAACTAATGTTTCCCTAGTGAAAAGGAGTATTAAAATCGATGTCTGATTTTATCCCGATCGTTCGCGTTAAGTATTAGAATTATACCAGGATACTATGGAGGATTTATTCTCTGAATTCGGATACTCTTGACTACGGTCGAAAGCGCCTCAAATTCAATCAATATCTCAATAATAAGGGAGACATTTACAAAAATCAAAACCCATTTAATTCTTCTGTTACCATGGGCCAAACAACAGGGTACAAAAGAAGTGTGAAAGCTCCAAGTTATGTTGGTTGAATATTCACAAAGTTAATGGATCACTTTAAAGGGATCTGGTAACTTTGTTGACATGTGAAAAACTGGCAAATTGTTGATAACATGTGCATTTCTGAAATCTGATATGTCCACTGAGTGATGTTTACAAATTCCGAAATAAATTAATTTCAACTTACCGAGTGCAAAGTGATATTTCGCTAACTCATTGCACTGGCTTTGAACATAATTATGACTAACCAGTGGATAGTAACAAATCCAAACACTTCATTCGTGCATACTTTTTAACGAAAGGGAAATTTGAAAACAAAACCTGTTCCATGCTTCTATTAGTAATACGGATACAC